>BLKR01009299.1:0-136227 GCA_011170035.1 Teleogryllus occipitalis
GTCGAGATTGAAATTTTTTGCCGAGACCGTAGGTCGAGGCAAAAAGTCTCAATCGAGACTATGAAAAAGGCGGAAACTTTTCACACGAAATATTAACATTTTTTCTACAACTGCATAAAAATATAATACAAATAGTTTCGTAAACTTGTATTGGAAAAAGAAGCCTGGTACTCCGGACAATATAGAAATGCATTTTATAGGGCCATGATTAGTTAAGAGTATTCTAAAACCGTGCAAAAAAGACTCTTTTCACGGTAACAAGATAGTTGTCTTGGCAACGATCTTTTTTTAATGGCGATTAAAAAAATGACGAAGTTCACGTACTGCTAGCGATGCAAAGAAGTTGTCATTTTTATGCAGTTGTAGAAAAATATATTTTCAAGCAAGATTTTGCTACTTTTTTGGATTTTCTGATAAAGATTTTTTTAGTTGAAGTTGATTTTTAATCTGTTGGGCCTACATTGCACTTTTGCGTATATCGTATTATTTTACATGATTCTCATGTACATTGTTTTTGGGGTAAATTTTGTAAATCTCGTCACCAGTGGCGTAAATCTCGTCATTTGGTCCTGCTTTGTATATTTTTATTGCAGTTGTGTTTTTGGTGTCTTAATATTATTCTTAATCATTTTCCTTTCTCTTTCATTTCTTAATACAACTCCATTATAAATAATGAAGCAAGTGAAATAATAATTTTTAAGCGAGAGATGAGTATCTAATTATAGATCATATCATTAAGGTTATTTTATAACGTTCTATTTTTAATCCTATTGTTATTCATGAGTGAACCAATGTTTTTGAGTATCATTGAAACAAATATTATTTCAGTTCAATATTGGTGTTCAATCAATGTACACACAAGTGACATTTAAATAGGTGTTAGCATGTCGTAGACATACATTTGTGACACCCATTTACATTTCACCAAGTCTAATGTAACATGATTCCTATTTGATGCTCCCGTTCATTTTATTTTAAAAAATGATGCATTATTATTTTAATTTGTAACATTTTAGAAAAAAAATTGCTACTTGATTATTTTCAACATTCAAATTACACCTTCAACCTCTTAATGAACATTACCTTGTCATGACTTTTTTTTTAAATTTTGAAAAGCAACAATTTAAAATGCGATCGCGTTGTTGGGGTCGTTATCAACCGGAGCCACCGCCGTACCGATTAGCACAGAACACGCAATGCCATCCATTTTCGCCCCGCGGCGCGCTGCGGAACGTGACATATCTGGCCGCGTAACGCTGCGAATCGCACCTTTATTGTGTGTACCCGAAAGGTATCAGTGGCCACCACCGCGCGCGCCCGCTCCCGGGTCGGGACGTCGCCTTTTAACGGCGCCGCATTTACACCGACCTCTCTCGCGTCGCTCGTTCGGCGAGGCTTCGCTACAAGCCATCGGCCGCGAATGGCGCCTACGAATCACAGCCGCACGCGCGGAAATGGGAGCTGTCCCGCACGCGCGCCACGGCCGCCCCCGACGCTCTAGCTACAAGCCCACTCTTGCCCCGGTTCCGCTACCACAGCCACCCGCTACTTTCGACCTCCTGCCCCTGCCCCCGTCGATGCCCTTCCTGCCACCGTCACATTCCTTTCTTCATCCCGTCCCCGCTTCGTCCACCGTCCGCTCCGTCCTGCCCCGTCCGTCCGCTCGGGTTCAGCTCCGTCCCGTCCCAGCTCCGTCCGTCAGCTCGTCGCGTCCGCTCCGTCCCGTCCCAGCTCATCCGTCCCCCTCCATCAAATACAACTCCGTCCGTCCCCGCTCCGTCCGTCCCCGCTCCGTCCGTCCCCGCTCCGTCCGTCCCCGCTCCGTCCGTCCCCGCTCCGTCCCGTCCCCGCTCCGTCCCGTTCCCGCTCCGTCCGTATCGTCCGTCCCCGCTCCGTCCCGTCCATATCCACCCTGACTCCGCTCAGTCCGTCTTCGCCCTTCCCCCTCCCATCTCCGACACTCCCCGCCCGTCCCCGCCCCGTCCCGCCCCGTCCGCCCCGTCCGCCGTCCGCGTCCCAGCCGTCCCCGCCCCCGTCCCCGCCCCGTCCCGCCCGTCCACCCCACCCCGTCCCGCCCCGTCCCCGCCCCGCCCCCGCCCCGTCCCCGCCCCGTCCCCGCCCCGTCCCCGCCCCGTCCCCGCCCCGTCCCCGCCCCGTCCCCTCCCCGTCACCGCCCCGTCACCGCCCCGTCACCGCCCCGCCCCGTCACCGCGTTCCCCGCCCCGTCCCGCCCCGTCCCACCCCACCCGGCATCCCGCCGTCCCCGCCCCGTCCCCGCCCGTCCCGACTCCCCGCCGTCCGCCTCGTCCCGCCCCGTCCCGCCCCGTCCCCGCCCGTCCCCGCCGTCCCCGCCCCGTCCCCGCCCCCGTCCGCCCGTCCGCCGTCCCCGCCCCGTCCCCGCCCCGTCCCGTCACGTCCGTCCGTCCCGTCCCCGCCCCGTCCGCCCCGTCCGCCTGTCCCCGCCCCGTCCCCGCCCCGTCCCCGCCCCGTCCGCCCCGTCCGTCCGCCCCGTCCCCGCCCCCGCCCCCGCCCCGTCCCCGCCCGTCCCGCCCCGTCCCGCCCCCCGTCCCCGCCCCGTCCCCGCCCCGTCCCCGCCCGTCCCCGCCCCGTCCCCGCCCGTCCGCCCCGTCCCCGCCCCGTCCGCCCGTCCCCGACCCGTCCCCGCCCCCCGCCCGTCCCCGCCCTGCCCCATTCCAGTCCATTGTTACCGCAGCAGCCGTTGCTGCCACTCCAGAATCCACACCTACCGCAACCCTCGCAACCTTTCCCTCCACTCCCATTGGGGAGTGGAGGAGTTTTCATCCGCCCACCTCGACCCAACCACGCCCATCTCTACGCCGCTCTCTAAGCAGCGACGGGCTGGCGCTTTGTCTGTGCTCGTCGTGCAATGCCAGATTTGAAAACACTTATTGAGCTCAGGATCTAAGTGCAATCATTTCAGAGGCATAAAGAGCAATAATAAAATAAAATATATGTTGTAAAATAAAGAACAGAAAGGAAACTTGGGTGCGACATATTTTTTTCCAAACTTTTTAAAAGAACATTAATAGAAAGCAAAAGAGACGGAAAGGGGACAGTAAGTTGAATTATTTGTTAATAGAATTGGCTGTTGTTGAAAACAGGCAAAAGAAGAAGCCCAGAACAAAACATCCAGTCATAGTCTTTCAAACACTAATTAAAAATCCGATCATTTCCGATCCAGGCATGATTTAGGTTACGCTCCTTTTACAGTTCAAGTGAAGGCGTAACAGGAAGTGAGTCATCAGGATTGGGCGGAAAAAGGGAAATATTTCTAGAAATAATAATGTTTTTTTATAATTTAGCTGAGAGGCGTCATCTAGGATAGCACATTCCTAAATCTGTGTCGTGGGACAACTGGCTTCAACAATTTCCCAAAATTTCTTAGCCACTACAGATCGGGTAAAACTTCTCAGGGATTGTCAGCTACTGAGTTACGAAGGACAGGGGGTTCCGATATCCAAACTAAAGCTTTAGTTTTTAAGTGTCCCAACAGAGTTGTCAAATAAAAAAAAATACTATTCTAACGCTAATCAGTCATAGTTGTCAGTCATCCCGCGCGTCACTCCTAGGTTATTGTATCCTCCTGGTGTATTATCAGCGATTCTGATAGGTGTATTGAGTTTTGTTCTTTTCTTTGTCGGGTGTTGTTGTTTTTTTTGCTTTTGCTACTGCTGTTTCAATTGAGATATCTGCGGTGATCATTGAGTAAATTACAAGTAACAATGCGACTAAAAATGTTCGTAAAATGCAAGCACATCAGTATTCAACTTCTTTTACTGCCATACTCATATTAGTGGGTATGCTAGTCTCCAGAAGCCCCTAGCATCTTGTGTGAGACTTATCCTGAGCAAGTATTCCTAGGAAAGTTAGTCATTGCTGTACCTAGGGGCGCTAGTGCACCAATTTTGGCTTGAATACCAGATAGCGCAGGTCAAGATACAATATTCACAATGTTATCCAGTTATTTAAATCGAAACTCTGATTGGTGAAAAGATGCTAGAGGATTTAATTTTGCCAGAATGAGCCAAGTGCCTTTCTTGCGATCTGTTTTACATGCCGACAAGCGTCCGCATGCATGCCGTCGAATTTTGGCTCTATAAACTACACGCCAGTTCTTCATGTTTTACTACTTTCACTTCCTCATTCGGTGCTCTATCTTTCTGTACTTATGCCACCCCAACCTCATCACTGACACGAATTCCATGTTTCGAAAGCATTTGTTGTCTCTGCTACAGCAGTTATTTCTGTCACCTTCTGTTTTGCTGCTTTTGTAGCTTTCAGTCGGCAATCACTGTTACCAAAGAATCAGTGAGACAATTTCTCTTGTCCGTTTCTTAGCTATCTATACTATTTGAATTTTATTTCTTACCGCATCTGGTGTACTTTCTACTTCTTATTTTCTGTTAGAAACGTTTCTCATAGAACTAATCCTCTATTCCACAGTCTTCAATATCTTTCGCGATCTGCTGTCTATTCAGTTATTTGCTTACTACAAACTATAATTTTACGGTCTCCATTAACCTTACTGAAACATTGCCTTGCTTGCTGCTACCTGATCAGTGACATACATTGCAGCTTCACCTACGTGCACAATTTCATTCGTTTTCAACTCTCATCTTTTGTATTCATATTTCTCGTATCTCGTATTTCTCGTATCCGTAATCATAGATTTCACTCAACCCCTTGGTGAAAATATGAAATCAAATGGAGGGATAGAAGTGAATTAATAACTCGCGTCTCTGAAAACCAATGGGAAGGTAACTGGAAAGCCAATGAAAACATATTAAGCTTCTCTTTAGTTTACTTGATGAACATAATGTAACAATCAGAGATTTTTCGAATATGTTGAAAAGAGTAATGCAATGCCGAGTGTAATGTAACGCGATTCTTCTAAATTATTTTGATTGATTGATTAATTAGGGATTCCAGACGCGTCAACTTCTAAGGTCATAATTCCCGTAAGTCTAGTGCATGCTTTTTTCTTGTTGCGTGGTGGTGATCTTTCTCCGCTGGATGGTGAGATCCGGCGCCGACCTGCCGTAGGTTTGCGGGGTTTTCCCAAACCAGGTATCACCCAACAACGAGGCACTGCCCCAGCCTGGACAAGATCTAAGCTCCCGCCCGATTTTTATCAGTTGATGCCTTGAGCCACCTCTCCCGGTCTAAAATATTTTGAAAGCAACGCATATTATTTTCTGAAATTTTGTTTCACCACATGTGAGTAGGATTCAGTCATCTTGTCTCCTTTCTCGATGCCTTCCACCACAACCATGACCACCGACACCCTACTAACACCTTTCCCATTGTCTCTACCGCCGCCGTCGTCGGTGCCTCCAGCCCCGCCGGCGCCGTTTCCGCCTCCGTAGGCGACGCGATAATGTTATGGAAGCCGCGTCGCACGGCGCAGCGCCGCGCCGCGCCGCGCCGTCCCGGTGATTTGTGGCCACTTCCGCGGGGGAGGATCGATTTGCGTGCCAGCGAGTTCTTTGCGCGTAACGGCGCGGTTTCACGTTGCCTCTCGGAGACGTCTGGATCGGAGAAGATATATAAAGCCCGTGTGTATCTGTCTCCATTTCGCCACGGCGATCAATTTGTTGTCAAGTTGTGTAATCGTGGGGAAATCAGTTTTTGAAGTTCTTTTTACTTGTTTGTTATTATACTACTCTTAAATTCACTATATCTTATTAGAACTGATGGTGAAAATAATAACTGCAATAATAATGCCCATTAAAAAGTAGTAATAACTTAATTACATCATGAGTATAGACTCTGTACTATACAGGTGATGTAGTGCTGCAGTTTCATTGCTGATGATGCACAATATTTTACTCAGTTTGTATCACTCATTTTGGCTCAAACATTTGTAACGGTTGGCTTCGAGAAATCTACATGAAAATGTATATAAGGGACCCTTCAGGTGTCTGCAGTTTCTACTCTACGACAGCGACCACAAATTCTCCTCTCAATATACCCATGACGGCACCTTTTGGGAAGGTAAGGAAGGCAGTGCCTACCCTGATAGATTTGTAGTGTTTTAACACATTTTACACACAACAATTTTCAAATAACTCCTACAGTTGGCTATTTTCATCTGGGAGTATAAAATTAACATTTGTTTATGGCGGTGTATATGTGCTAATTCCCATTTCATGTTGGTATGCCCACGCGATCAGTATCGTTTTCTCTCTTCCTGCATCGTTTCACACTCTCTGAATAGGCAAATTCGTAGGTCGCCTCGCCACGCTTGGCGGCCCATCGTATTCTAAGAAAAGGCCGTGGAATGGGCGTCAGTCAAAAGCACGCTTAGTCTACACGCGCGTTCTGCTTAGGTAGGCAAATTTTAACTCTGCCTATCGGGCACGGTAGACTTCGATTTCCAGACTCATTAGCATTGTAGAAGTTGCTTGATTGTCAGGTTAACAAGTGCAGGAACTGATAATTATTTACAAAGTGTTTATTATTGTATTTTAATGTAATTATTATGGGCGTGTCACCAGACATGTTTATATTTAAATTCGTTTTCAATAATATGACTAATAAAGTGAGTCAATACTAAATTCACTATTTTATTGACTTGATGCATATAAACGGCAAATTTTGACAACTGCCAACCTATTTCTACATCGACTACGGTTGTACATTGAGCTAGAGAAAAAATGTACAATAATCATAGTGTACCAGGATATACATTCTCCAAAAAGTATTTTAGGAGAGACCCAATTACAGTTTGGAATTTTCTTAAAATGACACTTTTAGGATACAAATTCCTTCTGGAAATGACGTCAGCTCGGAATAATGTGAGTATTCCTTTGGAATGTGATGCGATTAGTATGTGACAATTGTTTTGAATACATTGAGTAAAATTACAAGAATATCAACAAAATGTTGAGACCAGCAGTGGGTATGGCGCCTGTGGTCTGGATCCGTGACCCTTCTGTATTGTCTGTCTTGCCTATCCTCAACATTTGTTCACGAGAGATCACCACGATATGCTTAGGTGAAAGCTGGACGATTTCTACCAGTAGGAGAAGAGAGAAAAGAACAGATGGCGCTAGAGTGAATGCTAATTAGACGTCGAAAAAATGACATTGAACCGCTTAAATTTATTGTCACAAAAACAGTACTTTACTGCGTTCCTGAAAAAGGCTGAACTTGAGAGAATGCATTTAGTAACTACGAAATTGTAGTAAATTTTGTATTTCTTTGAGAAATACTTTGTTTTTTGAAACGATGATTTCTGAACACCTGTGTCAGAGAACCAGAATCAATAACTTCTTCTTTCCCTGCAACACGCGAAATATTACGATTTATTAATATTACAGAAATAATCGGTACAAAATGCTTGATAATCCCCAAACATGTTTTAAAACATGTCGAATAATTTCCTTCTGACTTGTGAAATATAAGATAGCGCCGTACTCTTCACGTATTTCACCCTGATAAGTGAATGCAGAAAAAGACTGCGATTACATTCAGCCAGCTAAATGTTAGTGCAATCTAGACAGGATTCTTGTCTGAATTTTTTCGTTCCCCTCGTTTGCCCATTTTTTATCTTGCCTACTAAGATAGTGTTTCCGAACAAAGGAAATTACTTTTATTAATATTTTTAAGAAGCCAACCTAATGAAAAAGTCTTATACTCTTAAGAGTTTCAAAAGACGTAAACTTCTTTAATCGACTGACTCAGTATTTTACTATATTCTTTCTGACACATTCAAAAGGAGTACTTACAGAGTAACTCTCAAGAGTTGTCAGAATGATTTGTTGCCTCTTCCATAATGGCAAATCGATTCACGTTCAAAGAACGTGTTCAGAATCTTTCGAGGAAATGTGCTCAAGGAGTGTTGAAGAAGAAAATGTATACACATTTCTACAGCTCGAATATGAATTTAATAAAATGTGATTGACGAGTTACATCTGGAAATTCACATGATCAAAACTTTGCCAGAAAATTGAGATACTGTTTTTCCTTTATTTATTAAGGCCACATAAACTTCTAGGTCCTGAGCGACCTCATGGTTTGTACATAAGATTAACAATATTTGAAAAAAAACACGTTTTAATTATAAATATTACAAAATGGTACAAATCTTTTGGACAATTCTTATTACATCAATATATGATCACAGTATAATGGTACAATAAATTGATACTTAATATTTAGCTTAATGAGAAAGGAAGAAACAAAAAAACACTTGCTATAAACATCGTATTCCTGGAATATTTGATGGATATTTTAATTAATATACAGCTTATTTACATTTTATTATTCTCAATAATTTTGTCATATTCGTGTAGGATATGTTCAAATGTTCATTTTATGAGAAATTTCATATTTAGTCTTTTTAGGAATTTTTGAGATACTTTGTGTGTAGCACCTCATGATAAATCTGTCTCTAGTTGAAGAAAGAGAAGTTAAATAACTTTAATAGCTATCGCATATTAATTCTTTAAAAAAGTATTTTCTTATAAAAAGTATCAACAAAGGCATGTAGATATACAGCAATTTTTAGTTTATTAGTTTATTTAATAAACTGTTTTAGTAAGTAAAATATGTAAAATAATTACTTCCACCCAGTAATTTCAATATTGAAGCAAAATAGATTTTGTATTATAATTACAGTAGTAAGTAAAACAAAAGTATTTTTTGTGCTACATACGTATGACCTCGTTGGAATCATAAACTCCAACATTGAAGAGTCCGTCATTCCTAAATGAAAGAAATTTCTGAAACGTATGTTGGTGTGCTAATGGTACGGATAAAATATGAATGTTGTTCTACATATGATTGAAAGATGGTAAAATGGCCATAACACAATGAACATAGACAGCGTGATGACGACTTTGACTTATCAAAGTGTAAGGGAATGAGGACATTATCTCGAGAATACCCTCGAGAAGAATTTCTTTTAAGCTTCTGTATATAGTTCCGTTCCATTCAATCAATAAATAATACAGTAGAGTAGGTTATCAGAACAGCACTTTTGTTTTTTGTTAAGCAATATTTGTCTTACATATTCCTTAATATCAGTAATAATCTCTTTATTACCTGCACAAATTCGAGCCTCCACGCCTTCACCGCAACGGTGGAGACGGAAAGACAGCAGAGGAAAGGGAGATTGCAAGGAAAACGCAGAAAAGCCGAGGTGAGGACGGAACTGATGGACCACGACCCCAGCGGCGACATTATGGCCCGCTGCGTCCACATAGCATGCATAGGTGGCTGGGCGGGGCGAGCGCGGAACGAGGAGGTCGCGGAGGGGGTGGGGCGGGCAGGGACAGGGCGGGGCGGAGCGGGGCGAGGGCAGGGGGAACCGTAATTAACGCGCCCTCGCGGGGCGTACATCACCCGCTGTATTAGCGGCGCGCCGCCGCCGCCGCCGCCGCCGCCGCCGCCGCCGCCGCCGCCGTCCCCGCCCCTGCCTTCGCCACCGCCGCCTCCGCCGGCCGGGTAAGCGCGCGGTTATTTACGCTGATTGTCGCCGCGCCCAGCTAATGCACCGCCCTCCCCTCCCGCCGCGCCCCTCCTCCCCGCCTCCCCGCCCCGGTCTCTCCGGGCTCCTCGCCGCTGTCCCCGCCGCGTCTTGCGCTCTCGCCCTCGCTGTACAAGGGGCCGCCCGGCGGCTGCCTCTGGCTCCCTCCAGGAGCTGCAGCGAACCCCCTTTCCGAAATCTGTTCCCGGGTAGTTATTAGAAATTCCGAGAGTGATAATCGCAGTGCATTAGTCGAACACACCCTCGCCTTACGTGCATGCTTCATATTCGGTTGCTTCGTAATTGGTGGTATTATCTGCGAATTTATCGCATCTGATTTAAGATGCGGTACCGTCGTGGAATTACCAACTGGTTGCGGGGGGATCATAAGATGAGTATTCAAGATAAGGTACTTTGTGTTTTCGAACTAAGCACACTGATGTCTACCGATTAGGTTTATTTACGACACTGTGTATTACAAAATCAAATTTTCGGTGACATTATTTTATCGTTTTGGTTGCGTATCATTTTTGTTTAATTAAGGATCATCCGTTGCTTCAAATACTTCTGTGCACAGACATGCGTGTCATCAGGATTTTCAGAAATAATACAATGGCTCAAGAACATGGTAACTTCTACGTTCATACGTTCATTCCTTACAAAAAATCACAATCAATATACTGTATGACAGAGCGGACGATTGAAAGAAAATTTAATTGATTTAATACACTTATATCAAGAAGAATATCTGGAAATAATTTCCTGGGCTAAAAAGTCTTTTATACAAATTTTTATTGAACAACTTGGAGCTATTCTTGAGAAAATGTCATTCTGAAAATGAGCAATTTTGAGATCATTTTCAAAGAAAACTTTTCGAGAAAGTTCATTGGAAATCATTTAAAGTACTTGCTCTCACAAATGCAATAATGCATTTTCGCCCATAATGTAAATATTAACGATGTGAGAGATGAAAATAAAAAATTGAAAGAACATGTCAAAATGGCGTTTATGTCGTCTTATTCAGTGCATTTACTCTCGCCGTACAAAAAGTTTAAAAAAATGTAAAGTAGTTTTTGAAAAAATCTACTTTTTAAGATTGCTTTCATTTCACGCAAAATTAGGCGAAAACTACACATGTTTTAAAAAAATTATACATGTCCTCATTTAAAGGACGAATTTGGAAGAATAGACTTCATTCCGAAGAAGAATTTCTCTCTTCAATTGCAAATGCAAGTGCAATTTTTATAAGTACTTTGAGAAAACAATGTTCTATATTCTTGAGGCTTCTTTTAAAGTAACCCACAAAGTTAAAATATCCGTTTCAGATACAAGGGACCTCGTCATCAGTCAGAACGATCGGGGAAGAGCAATTTTGGTGAAAATCATCCTCACGGTTTAGCAGCTAGCGTTGTTTGCAGCCATACGGAAGGACAGACGTTATACATTAAACCAATATTTCGATATTAATAACCCACAAAACTGACTATAGGTAATCTGACTATAGGTAGTGTTAGAAAAATTAATTTACTACATACGGTAACAAGAATTATCCTTTTTTCCTTCTTTTTCAGAATCATATAGCAACGATTCGAATTTATCTACCTTTCGTCGTGTTTCGCTGCAGCATTTCATAAGTTTTTGTATACTACGTATGTAGTATGCGAGAAAGTAATATGGTTGTATAAATCGCCTCTGCTGCTATAATATTAACAGTGTTTAACAAGCTGTGTTTCCATGGATGGCATGTGTGATCGCAACTTCTTTCACCTTTTAATTCCCTCCCACACTTTAAATATTTCCCTTAAAATTTACTAACTTTTCACAAAACTTTGGGAGGCCCAACCTTAGAAAACATTTCGGTTAATGATTATTGATACTTAATTACTGTAAAAACTATATTTTAATGATATCTTTGATAAAAAAATCATCTACATTTTTCAAATTCTTCTCGCATTTTTGTCCCCAAAACAGTTACATGGAAACGAAACTTTCGGAGTATACTAGAGATTCACACTCATTTTTAATGAAGATATTTTTGAGAAAAGGCACAGTTCCTGAGAAAATGTTTGGTAAACGTCATTTTTTACTCCCTCATACTAATTTTTTAATTTCGAAAAACATCATCAAAAGTAATTTGAAGTTTCCGTGTCTAAAAACGCATTAAACCGTAAAATATATCTCGTAAAGTAAATATTACCGACGCATTGGATGTTAAAATAGTTGCACGTGTAATTTTTTGTAAGTCAATATTGGGCGGACAGAACGGACAGGACGGTGGGGTCAGACAGTCGTTTAGAAAGTACCCCCTTGTTGGTGTCAAGTACCTTCAAAACGTGAATTTTGACGAAACTACTTACAGGAGCAAGAAATATTCACGTTTTCTGTATCAGCGACCTTCAAAATCTATTTATGTTGAAAAATCTGCACTTTTCCCTCCAGCATTCCTGCAACACAGAACATATATGAGAAAGTAAAAATACTTTTCCATATACATATATCATCAATTGACATTCATTTGTTCACTGTATTATCGTAATATAAGCCTTCAACATTTTCATTCACTATTTATAAAGCCTCCCAAGATATTCGTATAGTATGTCCTTTCATACCTAAGTATATTTGTTACCGGTATTGGCTAGGGAAGCATTATGTTACTTTGTACATGTTTATCACCAATTACTCAAAATGATATTAGTGTAGTACAAGTTCGTCAAAATTAAACTTTTTTCTTTAACAAGACACAATTTGAAATATGAAATATTATAGTGAAATGATTATCGTATTCATTTTTGAAACTATAATGGATTGGAGTTCAAGTAGTGAAATAATATTTAGTAATAAAAATAATAATCAGTTTTCCTACAGTACCGTAATTCCAGTTCTGTAAAATAATTTCTCTGTGTCCCATTAATCATTCTTAACTACAGCCGTTCTCCATTCTGTTTCTCTGTAACCTTCAATTTTCAGAACTTTTAATATGACAGTTCCCTGGTGAAGGCGCCATAATTATTCTGTCTTTGAAAGAGACTGTTCATTTTCCACCACGTCCTCTAAGTAAGTATCAAATATCACAGAGGAAAAAATCTTTCCTCTACGGTAACTTATTTCAGCCATCTTCTTATGTTTTTCTTACTTTACCTGTGGTATTTGTTTGATCGTTTTTTCACTTTCTTAAAATTTCTCTTTTGGAGAAAAAATCTTGCTCTACTCGTTTCCCATTTTGTGCATTGTACTTTTACTTCACATATTTCTCGTTTTTCACATTTCCTTCTATCCTTCTCAACTCTTAATTTGATTTTCATTTTATTTTTCTTTCCATCGACACAACTTTCACATCGTTGCTCTCCTCTCCTTCTGGCCTTCATGCCTTTGCTGCATATTTATGAACAGCGCTGCTTCCAGCATTCGAACTCTCAGTGGTTACGACCACCAACCACTCTCCACGTCCAGAGCTTTTACGATCTTTTTCACCAGACCTCGCCTCAATGCCATCGCTCCTTTAAATCCCCCTCACACTTCTCCTTACATTTTGCTCTCAACAGTTCTCCTCCGCCTCCGTCCTCACCCCTTTCTCCAGCGAGCACTGTCACCGCGCCGAAGACCCACCCTTCGGTCGCCGCCGACGCCGCCGCCGCTGCTGCCGCAAAGTGTTTTTCGTAATGCGTCGGGGCGGCCGCAAATTGAGCAGATTAGCGCAGAAAAATACGCAGCACCGCCGCCACGGCGAGGTTTTTATGCAAATGCGGTGGTGCAGGGCGAGAGGTCGCGGGCGTGGACGCGGGAGGGGACGGCGGCGGAGGCGGCGGGGAGCGGCGGGAGCGGCGGGGGGGGGCGGCGGGGGGCGGCGGGGGCCGCGGGGCGGCGGGGGCGACGGGGGCGGGAGCGGGAATGGGGTTGGGAACGGGAGTGGGTGTGGTGCGGAATCCCAGGAGGCGACGCGACTGCGGATTACGGTGCGACGACGGCAACTCGACGGCGACGGCGCCTTCGATCAATCGAAGTACGCCGTTGAGAATCGTCTCGAAGTCGACGTAGTCAGATTTTTTTCAGAGCGTCAAGTTCCAGCTGTCTGGCAGCAGCGCGTTTTCTTTCCACTTCCAAGTGTTGGGATTCAAGTTCAGGTCCCTTTAGGGGTGGACGAGAAGTTCACGGCGGTTTTTCCCGGTATTCTTCTCTTTCTCATCGCTCTCATTTCATCATTGGCTTATCTTGCATTCTGATTTCATCCTCGTCAGTACCAGTAGCATCGTTGAAAGGCAGTAGTAGCAAGCTACCAGAGCGTTGGGAGGATAGTGGACGATCGTGAGGGAATAGTGTAGAAAGAGACTTTTATATCCAAGGTTATTAACATTAATTAATAATAATAATAATAATAATAATAATAATAATAATAATAATAATAATAATAATTATTATTATTATTATTATTATTATTATTATTATTATTATTATTATTATTATTATTATTATTATTTATTACAATCACATCCCATAGCAGAGCAAGGTGTCCCATTCGAAAGGTGGTGGAGGGGCTCATATTGTATGTTGTTATATTGGGTTAGTTATTCCAGTTGGAAAAAAAGGAAGAAAAAGGGGGTGAAAGGAAAAAAAAGTCAGCATGTTCCGTATAATGAGATCAACAAACGTTTATTTTGAGATTAATAATTATATACAGTAAAATCTGCCTAAGCTGAAATCGATCGGGACAAAAAATTATTCCGGTTTAGAAAGTTTCCGTTTTATGCAAGGTTGTCCATTGTATGACATTTGTAATTTTGTAATTTCTGCTCTGAAATTAGTAAATTACATGACTTTCTTTTAATTGTAAAAATATATTAATATATAACGTATTTATGGAAGAAATCACAACTAAATTAATATTAAAAATATTTCTGGCAATTAAAAGGAAAATCTTCACAACTTGTGAACTAAAATAACATTATTTTTCCAACATTAATCGACACTTTTGCTTTTTGATTTTCTCAATTGCTAACACCTTTTCAATTATGTTTTCTGGTTGTGAAACTCAAACACTTATCACCTCACTGTCTAGTGGAGGTTGCCGAACTGCACGCTGACTCTCCTAATGAGTCACAGCCTAGAGTAGTCTTTCTCACACCTTCGCATGGCCTTGACCAGTACGGCTCTGGCCGAGGGGTTACGATTCTCAAAGCGGGGTTGGAAGATGCGCGAATATAAGCCATGCCCGTACACTTTCCCTCGCTCAGAGAGCCGGGAGGGAGGGAATTCCCCTACAGTTAACGCCTTGAGAGAAAGGGAACCCAAGGTTGAATTCTACGCTAAAAGCTGAAGCCCCTCTCCAATGTGCGGCTGCGCGACTGAAACCCATCTCAGGGACAGAAAATGGACTTGCAGATGCATTCCTTTCATTAAAAGTATCTCGCGTCTCTCTGCTAATTACTTAAATTCATAGAAATTCCGTTGAATATTTCGCCGAGCATACTTTTGTAAAATAATTATTTTCTATTATACGAAGAAGAAAGTTCGTTGGTTTCTTTTTATACAAATCTACAAGGTTATTTCGACACTCACAAAATTTGTACACGTGACCTTCAGAACAAAAGAAAAATTACTGCTTTCAAGAGATTTCGTAAAACTACCCTATCCCCCTTTTCTACTCCTTAGAACAAAATGACAGGGAGTACTCTTTCTGTGTTTCATGAATTTCTTGAATACAGCAGGGAAATCTAAACAATCCAATTAATGTTCCTTAAAGTCCATAAACTTTCCTACTAAATTAAGTTTAATCCATTTTAAAACTATTAATAATCATTGAGTACTTGAAGGTCAAATCTATTTCTGAAGCTTTGCCGGTATCATGCGACGATGCGTCTGTTTGCAATTCTGATCGTAGCAAACATGGCAGGACGGCGCGGCACGGAGCGGGGTCGTGGGTGGCAGAGCGGGGCGAGGTGAAGAGGGGTGCGACAGGGCATATGGGATCCGATGAGATGGTCAAATACGGAGAAGAGAAGAAAAGGGCAAGGGAGGGCAGGGAGACTGGAGAAGGCAGGGCAGGGAGGGTGGGAAGGCAGGGAGACTCGAAAACCAAATCTTTGTTTTTAATACATTGCAAAATGTCCCTATAATCTCCCAATCTCGAATACTAAAATATCCAAAAATCTAGTCTGCATCTTAAATAATTATTTTTAAATAAAACAACACAAGAAAAGTAATGTAAAACCTTCGAAATTTTTCTACAACATTAATTAATGTAGTAGATTTGTGGCTAATTTGAACATATTCCAGTTGATTTAAATTCCCTTAAACATGCTTTTAAATTTCTTAAGGAACTTCTTAGGAAGAGAAAGTTATGTAATGCTGCGCGAAGAAACGGCAAATTTTTGGCTGAAAAACTCTTTATTTCAGGGTCCTGGTAACGAACAAGTGGATAAATTCAGTTGCTGAATTTTGAAAAATCCTCTAACACATGGTGTAATCAGAATCCATGTTTTATGGGTCCTTGATACCGAAAAATCGATTGTCGGCAAAATGTCTGTCTGTGAACAATGCTAGCTTCTAAATCGCTCAGCCGTTTCTTACCAAAATTGATATTTCCCAATCGATCTGGCCGATGTCGCGGTCCCTTACATTTGAAACCGATATTTTAATTTTGGGGGTACTTTACATAAAGCCTCTGGGACATTTTCAAAATTTTCAAAAAAATGGCGCCATCTATTTTTATTAAATTTTTAGTGGGATAGTCTGAAGAACGTTTAAGGGAATGGCACAGGTCTCAGTGGTTAAAAACTAAATTTTCGAAAATAGAAAAAATTCATTTTTTTCGGCGTCTTCCTACAACTGAAATATTAAAGATAGTTTTTTCCTTTAATAAAATCTGTTCCTTAAAGATAGATTTTGCAATTAGGTCATGTTTTTCAAAAAATTCAGTATTTTTCCCGTATTTTTGTGTGAAATAGAGGCAATTTTTAATTTTGTTTAAACAATTTTTTCTCAAAAACGGCTGCATCATTTTGATGAAATTTTGTTGGTGGATAGTCTGAAAAACGTTTTAGAGAAAGGTGTAGGTCTCAAATTGGTTGAAAACCCTGATTTTTCGAAAACTGAAAAAATTCAAACTTTTTTCGGCGTCTTGCTACAACTACAATTATGAAGATACATTAAAAAAAAAATGAAATGTCTTCATAACATGTCTTCTTAAAAACAGATCTTCAAATAAGGTCATGGTAAATTTTACGAAAATATGAGTATTTTTAAGTAATTTGGTGTCAAAAATAGTCGACCGCTCCCAATTTACTGTGCTTCCTAAAACTGCTCACTAAAAAATGAATAGTGATGCTAAGCAATTGGATGGTACGTAAGTTATAATTTGTATATTATTTCATTTTTCTTTGTTCGTTTCTTCTTCAAGCTTTTGTTATAAGTTTTAAATGTAATCTTTTAAAAATATTTAAAACTTATTTTTAATTGCGGCCTTTAATATAGTTAAATATGAAAAGGAATAGATGATTTCACTTTGCTTAATAAGATATGAGAATAAAAATATTATATTTATATTTTTCTATCTATTTTCATTTTCTTGCTGGCGGTATCAACAGTGCTAATTGACAAAATATGTATCCCATATGAATTAGCGGTCATTGTTGCTTGTAACCCATTGTTGTAACGCCGTACCAATAATAGAAGGCAATAATGACTACTGCCTTTTCTTCTTCATTAAAATAAACTGATAGTTTTATTCGCAGCTAAAAACGCATCGTTCATCGTTGGTATTCGCGTAATTTTGCGTGATTTGCGTAAATTTGCGTACTTTTCGCGCAATTTTGCTTGAAAATACGAGTGAGAAAGTACGTGCTGTTTTAGCACGACAAGTTACTTCATGAATCGGAGATCAGTCAGTAAATAGAATATCTGGACTACTTTAGAGATATTTATTTGAACAGGAATTGTAATGACAAGATATGAATTATAGCACTGGGAAATCAGGTTTCCTAAACGCATTTCGAGAACCTTTAAATTTTTACACATTGTCATAGAAATAAAGTGTGTATAAAATTAAACTAATTTTTTGTCCGTTGCATAATTTATTTTACATTCTTACTTTAATGGTGTGATTTTAATCTTATTAATTCCATTTTAGTTTTTTCCATTTTTTATCAATTAAAATCCGGAACGTTTACATGTTATTTATGTGTTTTAAAAAGCATATACTATATTATTACCTCAGTACATGTACTTAGATAACAGTTGTGTACGGTCCCGTTTACGTAGGTGGAACCACCATTGAAAAATATTTCGTTGAAAATCAGTAGTTTTTATTCAAGAATGAAAGTAATACATAAAATGAGATAAATGATAACAAAGCATACATATAAATTTACTTTGATATAAAAAATACTAAAAATGAAAGGCATATTACTCATGGAGCCTTGGACTTCATAAATTTGAATCAATTCTAAGCTCATGCGTTGGTTTTGTTTCAGTGATTTCGTATTGCAAATTTGCAGAATTTAATCTTGATGGGCAGACAATTCATTTAGAAATAGTGAATACGTGTACCTTATTAGCTTCATGGCCGCCGTTAAATTCTGAAGGTTGAATTATTACCAATTTATCAGAGACATCGGCAGTTATCATAGCCCACGAAATTCAAAAGGACAGAAGACACTTTCACCACAACTGATAACCATTACATTAATTACGCTCGTATTAAAACACAAAAAAGGGTTTTTTATATTTAAATTTCATACAAAGTATACCCTGACGACAATGTGTGAAAATGTAAAGGCTCTTGAAATGTGTTTCGGGAGCTTCCTTTCTCAGTGCAATTATTTAACCACTGAAGCATCTTTATTCCTGACGGCAGTTATTAGAAAAATATTCACTTTTGTTTATAAATTGAAAAAGTACAAGAAGGATTCTATTACAAATATTTTCACGTAATTTACCTTTATGTAATTAAAAGTATTGCTTATATTTCTAACACATTAATAAACCCTTCAAGTGTACCATTCACGTCTGCCTAACTCGCCTATTAGTTGAGACGACCTTGCATGTACTCCCCGGTTTTGCGCCTGATCAGCGTAAACTTGCTGCTTGTAAACTTTCGTACTGGAAGCAATGCGGTGTTTCCAACTGGTCGAGTTATTCCGCAGAACAAACGCGAGACGTGCAGAAAGCAGCCGGGCACGTTTCTCCGACAGGGTTAGAGGTCGGCTGCGTGGTCGGCGGCAATAGAGGAAGGTTGTCCTCCGCCAGTTGAGCGGGAGCGTTCAGAACAGTTCCGGAGTTGCACTAAATAGGTTATCTCAACACCTTCGGAATTAATAGCGCAAAACATAATTGAATTCCGTAACGTGAACGTGTAACTGTAGTTAGAGAGTCAAACACAGCACGATATTGCGGTTGTCACTTTTCCCCCTCGTGTTGGTTTCATAACTGTTCTACTTTCGCTTGGTTTCTTTTCATTATCAAAAATAAATTATTATTATTTCTGGCTTTTGGTGATTGTCATATTACTTGTTTGAATAATTATAATATTGATTTAAATGAGATTACATAATTTTGTGAAGTCCAACGGAAAAGTAATACTGAATATACAATTTATTGGTGACACAATTACCTCTTTCATAGAATTCTAAAAAATAAAAAAAACACGAACTAGTTATTCATTTTCACAATGTAATAGGAAATGAATTAAAATACTTATAGTATCTTCGTATATTTATGAGCAATAATACGCATTGCTATGTGCATACCTCTATTTTACGAATGCAAAACTGAATGGAAATTGTTTACGGCAAAAGAAGACAAAAATCGGCTCGGCCAACTACGGTATTTGCCGCAGTATAAGACGCACTCCTTTTTTCAAGAAGGATTTCGTTCTTTAATGTTAAATTTTATACTTGATTTTTATTTTTATGACAGGAATGGGAATTGTGACCTGTGAAAAGCAATAAACTTTTCTTCACATTCCGCCGGGAGTCTTACGATATTTTTCTAGTACGCATGGAAAGACTGTTCCTTTTCTTAAATCTTCTACACCATGATGTTGACCCAACGAAATTTTCAGCATTCTTTCTTTTTGCAAAACTTTTAGCTTCCGTAATAATCAATTTTGTAGAAATACAAATTCCTGTTTTTCAGTGCATAAAAATTTGATTTTTGTAATGCTGAATACTAAACATTCAAACAATTACAAAATTTCCCATCCGTTGTATAAGAAGCATCCTGTTTTTTGACGAGTTTGTGAAGGGAAAAAAGTGCGTCTTATACACCGGCAAATACGGTATATTGGTTTAAAGCGCGCTTCAACATTGAGCAATAGATGCCTGTTTGAAAGGTGTGAAAGTAACGAAGGCTTGTGTAACGAAAAGTGAAGCCAGTTTCAGAAAAAATCAAACAAATATAATAAAACATGGAAATATTTACATTTTATTAAGAAAACAAAGTTATTATGCTCTTGTTTTGTTAATAACTTGAAAATATTGGCTAATGAAAGTGTTAATTAATTAAGAGAGGGAAAGATATAGCAAAATTTGTATAAGTATCTTGAAAACATTACTTGAAATATTAAGAGTAACAATTTATATCAGTAGAAACCAATAATCTTACTCTATGAAATAAATTTGCATGAAACTGATCTATTACCGTTACATTTATATTCCAATATTTCATCTAGAAGGTAATGATGGCAAAATACTTTCTTGCGCCTTCTAAGACGTGTGCAAATTCATCTGCAAAATATCTATTGTCCTAATGTCCTTACAGACTTAAGTAAATTAGATGGTTTAAAAATTTCATCCACGTATATTACAGGTGGAGACCTCATCCTCTCTATTTGTTGTGCGGTGTGTTGCCATTTGAGTAGTAAGCACTGGAGGGTGCAGCAAATTAGAGCCGCAGCTACCTTGCACCCCTCGCTGCTCCGCCCCCCTTCACGAAGAACCGAAGCGTCGCGGCGGAGGCAGCGGCGCGGGCCCCGTGCGCTGTTTGTTTGTAATTAGGGCGTGTTGACCGACGCGGATCCCAAAAACGCGGCCGGGACCCGCACGCACCCGCCCGTAATTATCGCCCGCTATCTCCCACCGCCCCGCGCCGCCCTCCGCTGCCCGCCCCAGGCACTTATCTGCCGCCGTCCCCTCTCCCCTCTCCCCCTCCGGCGATTCAATTACGGTCGCGAAAGCGCGAACGGGACAGGGAGGAGTGTTGGGACGGCGGGGCAGGGGCGGGGAGGAGCGGGAGGGGCCGGGAGGGGCGGGTAGTGGCGGGGATGGGCGTCGCGGGACAGGGTGAGGTGCGATGACGTGAAGGGATGGGACAGAGCTGCGGGACCGGCAGGGTGCCGGACGAGACGGATCAGCGTGACGAGAGGGGACGACAAGGGATTTTAGGACGGGACAGGGGCTGGCTTGATTACCGGAGTTGTAATGTTTCGAGTGGTTACAGGCGGGTCGGGGAGGTCGTGTCGCGAACCGTGACGGATCGTGGCGTGGTTGGTTGGGGAGTGGGGACTGTGTGGAGTGATGGGGCGGGTAGGGATTGCGAGATGACGGGGCTGCGAAGTGCCGGGGTACATCCCCAGCAAGAGATGGTTTGTATAGGGAGCGTGAGGGGGAGTGGATTACGGGGAGTCGGAGTGGGATGGTGAGGGCCAGGCGGCCGGGTGTTTGGAGTGACGAGATGTGGCTGCGAGATCATGGTGTGTGGCTACGCAGTGACTGGACGCAGTCAGGGTAACGAGGTTGACGCTGTACGTAAAGGGGTCTCAATCAGAGACGTTCATTCGAGCGGGGAGGTGGGGTGAAAGGCGGAAAGAGATTCGAGGCGTGCAATCGATGGGAACGTTAAGAAGGTCGTACACTCCAAATAAATTTTTGACTTATTTATTTAAACGTGTCTTTTACCTTAAAATATCAATTAGGACATATTTTATTTGAAATTTGCCAGCGAGAACGATTTAAAGGGCCGGGAGAGGTGGTTCAGGGCAACAACTGATATTATTGTAGTGCCTCTGACCGGGAGGTCCTAGGCTCGAGTTCCGACGGTAGCAGGATTTTCGACTCTAGTTTATCAGCTAGGTCGAATTCAGTCGCTGTCTGAAGGAGAATTCTAGCGGCCGCTGCTCTGATCTGGTGGTTTTCCTTCGTTTCTCCTATCGAAACCGTTCGAATGCTGGAGCAGTACCCTAACAAACGGGCCAGTATCTTAGCAGTCGACGCGCCCGGAATCACTAATCAATCGATTAACGATTTAATGATAAGCGGCGTCGGTACAATATACAGAATATAATTTATTAAAATTTAAACTTTTAGTTTTTAAGTTAGTAAAATTTTGAGTACAGCTTATGCATTTATTTTTAAACGTAATTAAAGTTGAATTTTAATATATCTCTTTTTCTAAAATATCTATTCCGGCTCAGAGTAAACAATGTGTGCCTCTATTGCTTTTATACTCTCGCTGAAGCCAATATAGCTTACTGCGAGTGAGGACGGCAAGTGAGATCTGACTCTGGTGACACACTGAGGAATGGCAAAGAGGACTGACAATGAGAACTGACAGTGAGGGCTGATAGTGAGGAGTGACAGAGAGGACTGGTAGTAAGGTATGAAAGTGAAATCAAACAGACTTACCCGCTCTTACTGTTCGTCATCTTCACAGCCTCCTAAATGCAAGAGGCAGTGGAACAATTGATAGTTATTGTCACAAGCCAATGTCGCGTGAGCTTGTACACACGTTTTAAACTGAACAACCTCTACGATACATACTTTCGATAGTGTATGAACCATTCATCCCTTGCGCTCTCCTAGTGTCGCCTCTGAGTGTCGTGGTCGCTCCTAATATTCATTCTACCTCCTTCCACGAGTGGGCGAGAGCAGAGTGGGCGTAGTCACGAAGGGTCATGAAAGAGGAGCGGTTCCGGAAGGAGGGCGCAAAGCACACGGTCAAATCGAAGTGAAGAAAGAGTGAATGTGTGTACGAATTAAACAGGATAAATATGAATACAGACAAGAAGAGAAAAAAGGTAACGTGATTAAATGATCGATTACGTTTTTTTGAAAAATTAATCTTAATTAAAAATAATTTTTATGTATATTATCAAAGGTATCCATTTTAAAATAATTAACAGTTTCAATAAAGTGTTGATAAACAATTTTTATATTCAAGTATCTGTACGCGAATGTTTGAGAGTTGTTAAAAGATTTGATGCGCATAATTACATTACAAAAAGGAAATTCCTTTATAGTACAATGAAACGTTTAAAGATCAGTCAGCTTTGTTTCCAAAACTTCGATAACATAGTAAAAACTGGTATATGTAATCATAAATATGAATGCAAATAAAGCATCATACAGTCGAAGTCGTAATTGAATAGAACATAATATAATATTAGAAGGTATTACATACGTGTTATTTATGGGATTTGAACCTTGATACTTGGATTTGTAAGGTAAATCTTCACTTCTCGAGAAACCATGCTATGAGCAGCACCATGAATCGAACGTATTTTTTTTCTTCTTTTTTTTTTTGAGGGCGACATCTAAGCACTTTCTGCTCAATATCATTTTCTTTCTGAAAGGATTTAGAGGAGTGTTTCAGGCGAGCACGCGAGGATATTAGATGATAAATTGCGCTCGTTCCCATATTTATCCAAGAAATACGTTTTGGTTGTCTCGTATTCCTGCAACATCTGGCTACTGTATTTTTTCAACATTTCTCTTGCGGAAGAGACAGTGCTTTGAAGACAGGCATAACTAAACCTGCTGGTGGAATCATAAAGAGACAATGTCAGTAAAAATGATTTATTGGTACTTTTTCTACCTTTATTAGAAAACAATCATAAATTTAGTATTCAGACTGTATTTTTAGTACCCAGGAAGCAACGTTTATTTATGGGCGATACTAATTTTTTGTGGGGTAGGACCCTCTTTACAATTCAGTTGATCGAACAGCGCTTCCTCAACCTGGGGTATCTTAGGTCGTATTCTCTCCCAGACAAAAGAGGTGAAGCGGAGGAAGGAACGTGCCTTATTCAAGACTTAAGGAATACACCAGTCTTTATTGGCGATCTCAGATATCTACCTGAAAAAGTTGGAAACGGCGGTAGTCGGTTTTAAAGGGGGTAGAATCCTTATCCTATTTGGTCTTAAATATTTTACAGACAGTAAATCGAAACGGAACCGCCGCGGAAACATGCATCACGACACGGTATTCCAAAAAGAATTGCCTTTTTGAAATTACACTATTAGTCCTTGTATTCTTGGAAACTACGAATATTTGTTCATTCGATATTCATCACCTTGAGAATAACAAATAATGTATAAAAAATCGTTATTTTCAACCATTGCGGTATAAGAGAAAATGTGTGGATGTGTGGAAACAAATATAATGTATACTTAAGGAGTGGACGTGAATAATAAAAACTGTAGAGAGGGAGAATTAACGAGGCGGAAAATAAGCAAAAAAGGAAAACGAAGGGGAGAGAAGAAAGCGGATGACGTAACATTTAGAGGGTGACGACGTTAGGGAACATAACTTCCAGTGACAGGTCAGAAAAAAAATTGTGCCCAGTGTTCCATCGTAATATTCCCGGAGGAAAAATCTTGTAATTCAACTTTTACGAAAACAACTCTAATCTTTTTGATTTCTCCAATGTTTCTTATTTGTTAACTATTGTAGTGATGGGTAAGAATTAATGTTTTTAATTGTTTTATTTGTTTTCATTATAGGAGGTGATGGCAGAGAATTATGATGGACGTCGTAGCTTCGTCGCCTTTATTGACTTGCAAAAGAAAATCTGACACCCTGGACTAGGATGTTTTGAAAATTGGCAACACTTCTGCTCAAAACATTGAACAAAAGACAAGAGTAGTCCTAACAATTTGACCTATCTCATGACCTATTCAATTAGATTTGTCTTTGGAAATGGAACTGTTAAGTGTAATGCAAATTTACATAAGCCTTGCTGTTTGATAAATTTATTATTATTATTATTATTATTATTATTATTATTATTATTATTATTATTATTATTGTTATTATTATTATTATTATTATTATTATTATTATTATTATTATTATTATTATTATTATTATTATTATAGCTCATTCAATACCTTCCTGGGCCAAAGGCCTCTTGAAGATTCAGGAACAGCTGCAGAGCATGCAAGTGATGACCAAAATTAACATAACAATCAAATGCATATCATATATACTAAAAGCAGATATCCCTCCAACTTTGGGCCATCTCCATTGTGTTTGAAATATTTTTAGTTTTCGACAAATTTAATTAACTTTAATTTTTAAATGGAATTATATAATTTTCTCAGTAGCAGCGGATAGACCACAAAAAGAGGAATACAATGACATATCATATGTTAATATTTTGATTGTAATTTGAGTATAAACTTATACTTTCTGACATTTGATGTTAAATTCAACGAACGTTTCCTGTAGGAGCTCTTGCAACTGTTGTCTTTGGGGAAGGTGACCTTCGCGGTGCCGAGACTGTCACGGAGAGAGGGAAGACTGAGAGGGGTGGCAATGAAGGATAGAGGAATAAAAACTGCAAACCATGATCTTGTCTCGACGAACACGAAAACAAACTCACTATTAACGATTAGAATGAAATAAATTTTCCATTGATTCATCAGAATTGAACTTTTCTTCTACTGGTTGAAATCCCAAGCATCGATGTAAACCACCATAAAACATTTCAGTCTGTTCAGTAGCCCTTGCACACATGACTAAAGATGTGCATTGCTGTCAGTGTGGGGATACAGACCATAAGTGTAAATAATTTGTGTACATATTTGTGTTTGTGAATTTTTACCTACCTAATATCTGATGAATTATCTGGAGATATTATAGTGACAATTTTCAAGCACTCATTCCCATTTCTTGTATTTGAAATGATTTTAAATGCTGGATTGTTCTTACAGACATTAGACACCGAGCTCGATTTTTGTTAAGTTAGAAAATGCTTTGGAATTTCAATTAGTGGAAGAAAGGTTTAATGCGTATAAATCAATGGGAAAATCTTCCATTCTGATCATTAATATTAATATTTGTTCCTTTGTCCTTCTAGTCAAGATCACGAATTACTGAAATTGTGCGCTTACCCTCACTGCCACTCCTCTCAGCCTTTCCTCAGCCCCAAAGTCTCAGCATCGCAAAGGCCTTCCCCAAATGCGATAGTTGCAAGGGCTACTAAAAGAAATTTTGTCAGTTTAATTTAAAATCGCATATCAGAAAGTATAATTTTATTGTCAAACTACTATCAAAACATTAACATATGACACATTATTGTAGTTTTCTTTTTATGATCTACACATTGCTAATGAGAAAAATATATTGTTCCATTTACAAGAAATCAAATATGAATAAATTACTCGAAAACTAAATAAGTTCCGAATAAAATCTCTACAACATATTACTTGCCCCATGATTCAGCATTGTTGAGCGAAAACTGCGTTTTAATATCGTGGACCATTTAGAAGTTATGGGGGTGGTCCGTAGTTGTTGGGACTCCCGGTATGTATCAAATATAATAGAATATTTCAATGTATCAATCAAATGCCTCAGATGTATAAAATCAAACAAAATAAAATTTAGCTAGCGACATTGTTTTATCCCTTTCCTAGTTTTGGTCACATTCCCGCACCGTTTGCCTTGACCTTCACTATTTGAGTCTTCCCACTTTCTTACAACGGTCGTTTTCAAAGCAATTTCTCCCTGTTTCACATTCACGACCGATCCATCACGAGGCTTAATAAGGCGTCAGTCGTCCTCTCGATGTTTCCACTTTCATTTCTTAAACTTTATTTGACCTTGTCATAAGTTGGTATTTGGTCTTCAAATAGCCTGCTATTCACCTATTCTAATCCACTCTCTTTGGACTAGTTTTCTGCATTCCTTGTTTTGGGTACACTCGCTTCATAATGCTTATATCTCGCTCTCCTAAGTCCATGTCTCAAGGACATTCACAGTATTTCTGCCCATTTGTTCTTTTCCTCCTTAGTACATACTTGTAGTTGGCCCGTTTAAACGTTTTCCAGTAAAAAAAACATGACTTTTCTTTTGCACGACTGTTGTAGGCTACTCGATAGTTTTCTGTTGAGCCTATATTGTTCAGCTTAATCAGTTCATTGTTTTGAATTATTCCCTTTTTTACTGCATCTCATTCGTCCTTTGACTTGGTCAATCGTTATTTCTGTTACTTCGCTCTTGCTGACCTCATTGTCGCTACTTCATTTTAATTCGATAAACGTTTGTTTCTGTTTTCTCCTTTTCTACATTTATTGACGAGATTAGTGAGGATGCAGTAATACAACTTTTATATTACTATGTCCTTGCTAATCTCTGTGCTCGTGGTGAACTTCCTATTTTGGGTTTGTCGTTATGGTGTACTTTTCTTTTGCGTCATCAAAGCATCGAATTAATCTCTATTACTCGCACTTCACTACGTTACCATATCGAATTTTGGTCTTGGATTTCGGTTGGTTTACTTGTTTCTCGTACGCGAGCATTACGTCAATCACAGACCTTGCTAGATCTCACCGTATTTGTTGTCATCGTGGTGAATGTCACCTGAATATTATTAACTTCGTTTTCTTTCACAGCCACATCTTTCCTTATGTTCCCACAATATTTTGAAGTAGTTTAACTGAGGATTGTGGTTCGAAGGACACCGGTGCGAATTCGTTGTTATCGGGCCCTTAACGAAGGTCTTAATGTACTTTTTCTTTTTGCTGTGCCCTCTTAAGTCCGTGTGCATCGTCCAATCTCGCACAAGGTCGTGTGATATCGGTTTGCAACCGTCGTCAACATTTTTATCTTCCACATTCTCCTTTCCCTTGGAGGTCTCCGTTTTGAAGCTCCGTCCCGTGCGCGCGCCGGCTCCCTGCAGATGCTGCGCTCTAGCGGCGGCGCGGGGAGGCGCGCGCAGAATGTCAATATGCCGGCGCGGCTCGGCGCGGCGCGGCGCGGCGCGGTGGGGCGGCTCGGCGGGCCGGCGGACGGGTCGGCGCGGGACGGCACGGGCTGGGGCGGCGCGCCGCGCGCTGCGCGAGCTCAGTGCCCGTGCGGGCGGTGCGGAGTGCGGTCGCTCTGCGACGGCGGCAGCAACGACGGCGCTCTCGAGTGACTGCATCGGCGACGAGAGCGGCGGCGCGTCGGTGTGAGCGGGCGCCCGGCTCGCTGTGGGCAGTCGGCGTCGCAGCCGGGGGGCTGCGGACGCCACACGTGTGCGCGCGCGCGGCGGCGGCGGCGCCTCGTACGACGAGAGGCGCGCGCCGCGGCGCCTTCCCGAGCCCGGTGCGTGCGGATTCTCGCGCACGACGACGATAGTGGTTGTGCCTGTGATTTCCGCCACTCGATCAGCCTACCTTACAACAACAACAAAAAACCATGGCGGGGAACATCGTAGTGGAGTGGTTGCGCTCGCTGCACCTCGGGCAGTACGCCGAGTCGTTCCTCGACAACGGTTACGACGATCTGGAGATCTGCAAGCAAGTGGGGGACCCGGACCTGGACGCGATAGGTGTGTTTAACCCGGCGCACCGCGGCCGGCTGCTGGCGTCGGTGCGGACTCTGCGGGAGGAAGGCGCCGCGTCGGTGTACTTCACGCTGGAGGAGACGGCGGCGGCGGCGGCCGCGGTGTCGGGCAAGGACCTGTCGGACGACTGTTCGTGCGGCGGCGGCGGCGGGGACGCGGCGTCGCGGGCGTCGGACAAGTCTTCGTCTGCGGGCGGCGGCGGCGGTGGAGGCGGCGGTGCGGCGGGCGCGTCGCCGGGCGCCGCGTCGTCCTCCGCCGGCTCGGCGTCGGGTTCCGGCTCGGCCGAGCTGTGCGGGGGCGGCAGCGGCGGCGCCGTGGCGCGCTACGCCGACGAGTACGAGGAGGGCAAGGCGGAGCTGGTGCGCTTCCCGCGGATGCAGCTGAAGCTGTTGCTGAGGGAGCGGGTGGCGCAGGACGGCGTGCGGCTGAGCGCGCAACCCTACTCCACAGCGGTGAGTCGAGCGAGCGTCGGGCGCGTGGCGGCGTGTGGCGCCGCGGCGCCGCGCGCGGCCCACGTGTGCGCCGAGTGGGTGGCCGCGCCGCCGCGCGTCCCGCGCCGCCGCTGTCTCTCGCTTTTGTGCGCGCGCTGCATACGCGGTTACGTATGTTGTTACCTGTGATTAATCGTGTGGCACTAGCCCCTGCGTGGACCGACCGTGCCTGCGGTGTTTCATTAGTTGGGTGATGTGTGGATGGCGTATCGAGCTTCATCAACCGTTTTTTTTGCCGGATTTCCCCGACAGTGCTTATTTAGTTTGCTCTATTAATTGTTTTGCTAGCGGACGTTTCTATCCGCTCTTGTATTGAAATATGTACTGGTCTATCATTCGCGTGCAACTAAAGTTTGCGTATTCGGAATGGGGGTTTATTGCTTATTACAGCAGTTTACGAGAATGGTTCCATGAAACTTTTGCGTTTGATGCATTTCTACTTTTAACTCCGAACGTATTAGGCAGTTTTTCTGGAGTTTAGTATTATTCGAATGAATGCTGTGACGAGCACTTTTCTGTCAAGGAACTAGCATGTTGAATTTTCCGGAAATGTTTATATTGTGTAAAATTTTAAGTTCTTGTGTTCTACGCCCTTGGTTATCTATATCATTATTTATAAACTACGAATATCTCGTGAACTACACAATTCGGAACATAGTGTTGGGAATAAGGAAAAATGTTTGTTATTACTTTGTTTTAAATAATTATGATGTACTACTTCTCAATTTTTTTTTAGAATTAACAAATTGAAATATTTTTCTCTTATAATTACTCTGTAAGAAAGACTTTACGCTTTGTGTGAATCGTTTGTTCAGTTCCAATATAACTCCTAGTCTCTGTTTCACCCTGTTTTAAAGCGGAGAGGTCACCCAGCGTCCAAATGAAGCGGAACTCATTACTCTGTGGAACGATGAGTATTTAGTACGAGTAAATACCGCATCCAATGCAGTACAGTTAATGACATTGATTTGAATTCTTCCGTGTGTGATTGAATATTAGTTTGGGACTGAATTGATAGTGATGTTTTTATTCCAAGTAGAGCGTTCTGTTAATTCATTTGTGTTAATATGAGATTTGTATTTACGCTGCTGAAGTAAGATTCTTTCACGTGTGCTATACGTCCTAGGGAAGTTTCTGACTAGTAGTGCTGAGAAGTGGTATGAATGACAGGAGTACGGTAGGTGGCGTTTGCTGCCCCTCATAAAGAGTTTAACTACCTGTATTACGAATAGGCATTTGATAGAATGGACGTAGAGGTCTACGCGTAAGAAAATGTCTGATTCCTATCATCTGAAATGTTTGCATCGTACTTGACTAGGGACGTCATTCATATGTGAAGGCGGAATACTCGCCTGTCAGCTGTCACTGAGCAACTTCATGTCAGAAATTTCTTTTAGCCGTTGCCAGGTGCATATTGTGAAGTATACATTTGCTCTTTGAGGCTTCTGTTGCTACAGATGTTTTTTTCAGCAGAGGGCCGATTTTTCTGAAATAGAAATAATCAGTAATATTATAAATAACTTTAATTTCTGTTAATACTTAAATGAAAAAAATAAAATGAATGTTTGATTATAAGTTTTTAAAAGATCAATTTTAATTATTAATATGAAAAGAAGAAAAGGGAATTCAAATGTGCAGGAATTTGAATTTTGACGTTCAAGAATTGTGTAAAGGTATTTTTAAAGACCATGCTTTTCAAATAGCATTTGATTTTTGTGTGATATTTCCAATTTACACATCACACGATGATTTCACTACTAAACTATCAAAATTGTAATTTCATACTTTAAATTCTTATTTGAAAATACTGGATCACCGCGACACAGTTGCTGACAGTGAAGAGATTTTGCCAAAATTGTGTCCAGCGATATCGGTCGAAATTTCGCAGTTCATGAACGCGCGCGGATGCCGGTTCGCCAACATGGTCTGTATGTCACACACAGAAACGTGACGGTAGCTCAGCGAAAGGTTTCGCATGCAACAGGGTGTGTTGCGGTCACGTCCTCTGTACCATAGCTGCTTCTGAGAGCTTTCCTTGGAAATCTATTTACCAAAAATTGAATTGCAGATTTTATTTGCGCTTATTATTCGGATCCCGTCTGTCTCGCAAACAAAAATTGTGGGATTTCGGCTCGACGTTGTCCGGACCTGTCGACGAAACCGACATGTAAAATTCTCACGAAATCAGGGAATGATGCTGTCGCGATGAAGTCTCCTCACGTATCGGTCTCTCCCCGACTGCAGATGAATATTTGGTATGAATGTATGTCACAAAGATCAACAGCCCAACACGTTTTCAAGTATGCCTGACTTTAAGCGAGGGAACGTCGACGTTTGTGGAAACAAGCTCGAACTTGTTCTCCCTTAGGACTGTGAAAATAGGGATGTGTTTGTATTTTATTTACTTAATTTTATTCGCAGTTCCAAAGCGTGAATAATAACTACCGATGTTGCTTGCAGTTTTCATTAACTCTGAATTGAGACCTTAATCAGACATGATCCAGTGATCTCAATTTATTGGGCAACATTTAAAGGTGAATACTTTATACCCATTTGTGATAGTAAAGGAATTTCGAATCACGGTTAACTGCTGAAACTACGTCCAATGCCTATTTTCCTAATTTTTAATTGTATACTTCTCTACGTGTTCTACATATTACAATACACTGTTGAGCAGTGGAATAATGAGGTAAAGATGCTGACTCTGATTCGTAATTTTTATTTTCAAAAATAAATATGATATACTGTATTATTTTCCCCCTTGTCTGTATGTAATAATACATATTGATATGGATATTTTCTGCTATCCAGTTGGATGCGCGTGCATATTTTATAGTGGAATGGTTCAGTTTTGTGGATAATTAATGAATGGAAAACTAATTAACTCATAATAGAGAACAAATTGCGTAAATAAATAATTTATAGGCAATTAAATGTTCTAAGCTAAATCAAATGGTATAAAATGAATTAAATGAAATTATTTGGGTCCATTATGAATGGAATGGTGTAATATCAAGTAGAAAAACTTCATAAATGTATTCATAACGCATTGTCGGTGTATTTAAAAGTTATTTGCAGAAGAAAAATGAAGAGAAGGATCACAAAACCAAAATCTTTTCTGAATGCGGACATGGAGTGAAGTTTCTGAAACCAGAGCAGATCCAAGTAATAAACAACCAGATAATTGCAACGAATACGACATATTTCTCCGTTTAATATTAAAAACGCAGCTTCTACGGGAGTTTTACAGACACGAGATGCCTCGCTCTGGAAGTTCTCGTACCTGCCCCTTATCAGTCTCGCGTTCCCCACATACGGCACAACACTCGTTAAGACGACTCGGCAACTGCAATATTTGGCTTCGTGAAGACGAACGATGCTGTAAACCCAAAGCGTCACCTGAGTTGGCAGTATCACCCGACCCCATGGTTCCAGCAAAAACCACGTATTCTGAGAGAGATCTCAGAATCCCAGTAATCCCGTAGGATTCCTAGACAAGGCGAATGAAGAGCTTTCCGGCTCCTTACTTCCTCCATTGCTGTACCGAAGGCTCTCACCATTCTCGTGACCATCTCCGCGTTTGCATATCGCATGTCCTGGGCGTAGCGTGACGATCCAAGATTCCTTTACGCGTTCTGGATTGAGAACCGTAACGTTAAGGCTCGTTGTATGTGGATCAAGCAACGACCATCTGTCACAAAAGTTTGCTCTTGTCATACGTCCACATAATAGCGGATTCGGTGGTATAACGGTTAGCGTATCGGACTGTCGTACCAGAGTTTGCGGGTCGACCCGATCGAAGCCGTGGATTTTTAAGGGCGAAAAAATCCTTCGTACGCCTTCCTTCGGATGGGAAGAAAAGCCGGCTGTCCCATGTAGTAGATTTGCTGCATGTAAAAGATCCTCAAGCCTAAATGAAGCCTCTGAGCAAAATTGAGTTCCGCCTGTTTCGTCGCCCAAGATAATACCTCCTTTCTCCGCTAGGTGGTGAAAGGAGCGTAGCGAAATTTGCGTGGTTAGACGGAAGAGCGGTCCTGATGGCCCGAGTCTCGCCACGTAAAATAAGGCATTAACTAACTAACCAACAGCGGAAGCTACAGCGTTCCTGGATGTCTCTCACTTGAGGGAAGACCCCAACTGGTCGCGGTTCCTCGACTGATCGGGAGCGGTTTCCAAGAAGGCTATTTTTTTACGGGACGCCAGGCATACCGCAAGGCCGCAGCGTCCACTCACCCGGGCTCGCGCGCGTCTTTGCGTATCCCGCTCACGGCACGGCGCCGAGGCACGACGAGGCGCGGCGTGGCGGAGCGGAGCGGGGCGGGGCGGGCCTCCGGATCCGCGCAGCGCGTGAGCCGTCACTCACCGCAGACGACTCGTGCCTCCCCTCCCCCGGCCCCGCCCCCTTGCTCCCTTGCTCACCACTCCCCTCCTCCCCACTCGAGGCGCCCCGGGCGAGCGCCGCGTGCGTGCGCGGGATGCGTACTCGCCGCTACGCACGCGTTGACACGCATGCGTGCCCGCACGCGCGCGTCTGTCGAGTGCAGCAGCACTGTGGTTCGGCGCCGGGAAGTGGGGGTGTTGAAGAATCTAGTGTGTTTGTAGAGAAATATGTACAGGAGATGCGAAAGTTTTGTTTGGTATAAATTGTGAATATTATTTAAATTCAATAGATGTTAAAGAAATTCTCGCCACATTAAATTTGGTGAAAATTGATCATGCGATTGTTATATTAATATTATATAATAATAGTTATTATAAAAATTGTAATAACAGCAACTGGTCTTGTTAACAAAATTTGAAGTATTACTTTGAGAAAGTGGTCATCCTTACAAAATTAATCCAAAAGCTCACAAGTCTGTCATTCTCGAAACCGGCAAGATTGTTCACACAGTTCTAAATATGCAAAGCTAGGAATGTTATGTGCCTAAACGCCCCTCAAACCTCGATCCTGGAATGAGAAAATACCCAGTGTTTTTTTTTAATTGAAGATATTACAAAAGTGCTAAATTTTAAAAATTTACTTCACACAAAATTTACTTCACACGTTAATTCTACATGTCATACAGCGAGTCTTCCAGGTCGTCGTATCCTTCCCTCATGCATTCACTTGACCTCCTAGACTCTCATAACCTGTGTAATAAACAATCGTTCATGCCTCCCTACCTGCCGTCAGAGACATTGGAGACACTAACAGCGGAGAGTCTGATGGCTGCGTGAAGGCCTCAGTGCGTTGGCGTCGGCGCCGGCACGAGGCGAATTCCTGCGCTGCGGCATGTGAGGTCACGGAAAGCCTGGATTCTAAAGTTGTCACAGCGCTTCATATCTGTTGAAAATTTCCATTTCAAAAGTTCGTACTATGCAGAACGAGCTGGCAAATTTTCATATCACCGTGTCCAACATGATGATTGGTGGGTATCAAGAGTCTCCATGGGGCTATACTAAGTCAATGCGAGCTCACATGTTTTCGAATCCTGAAATACTTATTGCTTCTTTCCAAGAATATTCTAATCATATTTATCAGATACTGATACAACCACAGATTTTTGATAATTGTGACTTTACAGCTCAGCTGAACCGCCTAAATTTCCTGAACACGAGGTTCATGGCAATGAGTGCTAAAGTGAAAATATTCGCCACTCGGATGACAGAATCAGTTTGATTAGTAGCAACGTGTTCAGCGAAAATCCAATAATTTTGTTGTGATAATTCCATTGTTGCCTAATCATTGCTGCCTAATAATTCACGTAAAACTGGATTTTTTGAAGTTGGAAGAAATAACTTTATGAACAGACTTCAAATTTATTTCAGTTTAAACAAACCGAAATTGAGATAGAAGTTTGCTTCCCTTAATGCAGAATAAAAAAGATCGAAAAGAGAACTTACACATATTGCCATCTTGGAAACAGAATCTGAAACTACTTTGAAATACGCGGGGAAAAATAAATTTGGAACGCAAGGTATATAAATATTATATAGATACCCAAGGTATATAGGTACACAATGGCGTACTCAAAAGAGAGGGGGCGAGGTTCACGGGTCCTGAGGTGCCGAATCCCTCCCAGAACCTGATGACGCACACACAGGTATAGTTGTTACTAATTTTTGTAGTAATGAAAATTATGCAATATTTTTTGAATTCTTTATAAATAGTCACAAATAAAGAAATAAAAATATTTTTTTATTTCACCGAAACTGGATAAATTCTTAATAAGAAATCAAAGCCGACTGGACACTATATCTGTAGCTCCCTCATTAGAAAATCCTTATTGTTGTACTGTAGGTGCAAAACATAAGAGCTTAAGGTATGTTCTACAAGCCATTGTAATAAGAACAACATGACCGGTTATTGATTTAAAGAGAGACGGAATATACTATGGCATTCACATATCAGTGCAGTTGTGTAGAACACAAACCACAAATGCGTTATTGATGCAGAAGTTCCTACCGGTAGAAAATCAAGTCCAGTCATGGAATAGATCAATAATAAAAAACTGGCAATGCTTCCATGTTCTAACGCGTAACATACGTCATGCATTTGCATTGTGAACTTCACACGCGGAATTATTTGGGTATTTTTATTGTCTCGCTTTGCCCGAGTCGTTGAGACACACATGGGGGCAATAATGAATGTGTTCTCACGAAAACAATGATGGAGGAAGGATACATTATGTAAGACAGAATGAAATATGGAATTGAAATTTTCTCGTGAAAACATCTATCTGATCGTAGACAGCGTATACAGGGAAACGAGACTGAAAAAATTAATGTAATAAAATAAAAATACGAATAGGATATAATAAATAAAATGGAACAAATTGCTTGAATGAATGAATGAATAAATAAACTAGTTTCTGACGTTGAACAGTAATAAACTATTTGAAACAAAAATAAGTAGACAATGGAACCCTCGAATGACATTGAAAATAGGACAAGCAAAAATACTGTGGCACTGAGTAAATATCGTGTGTATGAAGATGTGGATAAACAGCTAAGTCGTGGAGTTGAAATCCGAGGGGAGCCATCTCGATTCGCGAAGTTAAGTACAACGACCCACTGTGTGCCTTGTGACTGAGCCCCAGGAAGACTTCCTCCACCCCTCCCCCTCCCATCCCCACCCCTTCCATAGGCGAGGGGCCTCGGAAACCTCTCCGCGCGCGCCTTCCTTCTTTCCGGACTTTATCTGCTTTATCTGCCTCGCGAGTGTTGTTGCGATGAAAGTGGGTCGCCGCGCCCACGGAAAGTACTGCTACCTGCGCGGGGCGAAGCAGGGCGGGCGCATCCCAATTGTGTGTGTGTGTGTGTGTGTGTGTGTGTGTGTGTGTGTGTGTGTGTGTGAAGCAAGCGCTTGCTTGAGGATGAAGCCGTCTCTTCATGTCTGTGCCGGAGGTCGGGAAGCCGGCCGCGTATCTTGGCATGCACTAGAAATGCTTCTGGTTAGATAGAGAATGGAGGACGCGTGGAAGAAAGCTATAGGAATTCGATAGGACGGAAGTTCGCTAGAGCACGAATTGCTAAATAGAATTTTTGTAGTGTGAAGCACTGTATCATATATGATACTAATCTGTTTTTGAGTCTCTAACCCAGTTCGTCATATCGTTTTACATGTTCTGCAAAAAAGTCTTACTGTTACGCAGTTTCATGGTAGTAGCGACATGAGATGACAATGTGACCTTTATCAATAAAAGCATTTTGCAGGACGTTTTCAACCTAAGCCTACGATAATGGAAGTAGTTCCGGAGGGTGACGGAAGTGTGTGTTGCTAACGCACATTTCCCATAACGCGATGCCCACCGGATTCATATTTATTTGCTTGACTAGAACTGTCCACCGACATGATGTTGCAACATGGGAATGTAACACAATCTACTTCCACTCTGTTTTCAAACAAATTTTAATCTGTCATGATCATGTGACGGATATTGTGTGTTAAAACTCTCGTGATTATTCGATAATTCTGGTGGAGTTTAGTTTAGATTTCTGATATTCCCCTATTGCAACGTTAGTTCCGCATGCGCACAGCTCAAAAGTGGGTTCGTGTCGTATACGATGAAGGGCTTCGCGCTGTGCCAAAGCTCAGTTAGCACGCTCGCCGATGAAGAGTGTGAAGGCGGAGTCTGTTTGCGGGAGCAACTCCAGAGCTTGCGGATTCGTTTTGCTTTTGGTGAATAAATGGGTCCGCGGTAGGTTTTCCATCTCCCATTTTCCATCTTCATTCATTCCATTATCATTAACATTTACTCACCAAATCGTTTACTATCTCAGGTACAAGTGAAAGCTGGGGTAATCATTATAAAGAAGTTACACGGCATTGAAGAATACTGAAGCAAGCAAAGTCATGCCAGCAATTGACGCATGTGTTAAGTTTCAAAGGAGCAGAAAGAGCATTTGATGCCATCGAGAATATTCTTTTTATGAACGGAGAAAGAACAATTACAAAATGTTATTGATGAGTGTTTTAAATATTGTAATGCAAATTTACTAGTTTCCCCATTCAAATTTACTAGTTTCCCCATTCACTTTCTGGATATCTCGTATTCAATTTATACGAATATTAAAAACGTATTTTATTCTGATGAAAATGGACACACGATTTTCATCACAAACCTATTTTCACATAGTTTTGTTTATTCTCTTGTAAGCATACAACAATATAAAGTACATTCTATCATAAGTATTCGGAAACGGAGAATTAAGGTAAAAGAGCCTTTTAAGTACCACATATATTTGATAAATCAACAACATGGATCATTCACTGTTAACTCGCCAATATAAAATGAAATAAGGGAGGAGCAGTTTACAGTATTATATTGACTTATACATTTAGTTAAAAGCGGAAAAAGAAATGAGTTTAACGAAAGAGGATTTTACTAGTAAATGGAACACACCGAATGTGGAGCTCTTGTTCGTGATTGGAAATCTCGCTTGTTCCGACGGAGGGCTCTCGCTCTGCCTGCATTGTCGCGTTGGCGGCGCGAGGGGTGTTAGCGTTCTCTAACGAATTGTTCTATCGAATCCCGTCGAAGGCGAACGGAAACGTCTAGTTTGCCGTACAATCACCCGACGGAACCTCATTATCTTAACGAACGCTCGCTTGGGAGGTCGTTCTTCTGTTCGGTGGCTGTTCCGCTGGAGGATGCCCGATTTTCAGGAGATGCCATCTGCCTCTGTGTCTCTCTAGAAGATCATGGCAGAAAGAGGGGCTCTTGTACAAATGGCGTTATTTGAAAAATGAGAACGATATTATTTTTGTAGTATTAATTGCCTGAATGTAATGCGCGTGATCTGGACTCGTATGTTCAAAGCATTTCTCGTGAGAGCTAGTGCTATTATGTCCGTCTGAAATGAATATTGTGTTTTTGGCTTTCAGAGTACTGCGCAATGCAATTTATTAATAATTGCCACCTTTATGTATTTTGTGGTCTTAGTGTATAAAATATGAAACGAAAAACGTAGGAAGCCTGGACTGATTGCCTTTTTTGTAATAGAAGGAAGATTTTGTTCGTAAACCTAGACTTCAAATGAATAGAAGAATAATCGGTTTTATTTTATTTTTTGTATAATTTAAAGTTTTAAATGTTATGACAAAAATTCTTCAAATTCATGTCAAAGGCCACAAGTTCTTACAGAACTACGAAACTATGGCATCAACCCTTAGCAAACTAAAAAAAAAACAGATTATACCTATAGCAGTGAATGTTAAGTCGACATTTAGGTCGGCGCCGGATCTTACTATCCTGTAGAGGAAGCTCACCATCACCTCCCGGTATAAAAAATCTTTATACTCATAGGATTAAAGAAAAACCAGTTGACATGCTCGGAAACATCAGTCAATCAATCAATTAATCGAAAATTACGAATTTTCGGTTATGAATATAATTTAATAACATATCATAACAATAATATGAACAGAAAAACTGTGTATTACTTTTATTTATGTTTATCCTTTAATGTATTAATTATTAAAAGTGTAATTCACGAATTTCACAATTAGCGAAAGATATAAACGCGTTTATTTCAAAACTCAATTTTTTAATTGTGCCGATATTGCTAACCATGAACGATTATGGTAGTTGTGATTGGTGTCGAAGTGTCCCAGCTTCATTGGGCTGAAGACATCCTCGCTACTCACTTTTCAACTTCCATTTTCCAGTCGGATTATTGATATTTTGTGATTTTTAATTTCATTGCTTTTGTTGGAGATTTCGCGAATTATTCCGGAGAGAAAGCTAGATCAGATTTCTTTCACTGATGTACTCGTCAATCCCAAGTTTAATTCCCAGTTCCCTTACTTCTCGCCCAGACAGTCGTGATCGACACGAGACAACGCTCGTTTTATCATTTCGATCGGCTGACGGTGATTGAGGCTGAAGTGACGCAATCTCTTTGGTCGCTCCCAGTTAATAGACGGCCTTTAAAAAGTAAAATAAAGAACGCTTTATGTGGAGGTCACGCCTGTCCGCCTGTCAATCTGTGACTTACTACCGCCTAAACCATTTCATGGGTGTTGATGAAGTCTAGAGGGGACGTTGGCGAACTCCAATTTCCGTCCATATAAAAAGGAAATAAAGAAGTAATCTGAGCCACGGGGGCATAATAGAGGCCTCCAGAAGCCAATGGGAATGTTTTATTTTTTTTAGTCCACCTAATATGATGAGGGAAATTGAAGGAACGATGCAGTATTGCTTTTTACGATGATTGATACTTCATCTAAGATGTAATAAAGAAATGATTTTATTATTTTTAATTATTATTATTTAAAAATGCATATAAATAATTATCTGTAGGAAATATATCCACGATGACTGTAGTTTTTTATTTGATTTTGAAGTGTTTGATGGGAACGTTGGTCGTGATAAATATTAAAAATATTGATATTTGTTTGTAATTACTAGAATAATTAATTCTTAAATTGCTGCAGTTTTTTAAAATGGAAGATTCATAATTGCAATATATCAAATTGTTATAAATGTGAATAGTATATGGATGTGTGTGGAAATTAATTACGATACTTTATAAATAAGCGAAACAAACAGTCCTCTAACTTTGAGTTGCTGTTAAATTCATGAACATATTTCGTGTTTCGCTTTTCCCGTTTGCATTATACTTTCTCACGTCATACAGTCGCTACGAACGTTAGTCACATAAATCTGCGCGGAAGCATCAAATGAATCCGCAAAAAATAATCTATCTCGGAATTACTGCGACAGGCCCAGCGAAATGTCAACCACCCACCATATTTAATGTCGGACAGTTCCGAGATAGGTCCTGGCTGCCATCTCTTCGCTTGCATTGTGGGTAATTATTCACAGCATGGCAACAAAATTCGGGCATCACATGCATCTACAGTGCGCACGTTCGGAGTTGGTGTTGTATAAACGAGATAACCGCGACATTTTGCCTAGCGTTCTGCACGCACTCGTCGTGCGGAACTCGCGAATCTTGGGGACACGCCGGAAAGGCGGATTGTTCCGGTGGGAAACATCACGTTTCTGTTCCTGCCGGCGTGATTCGTTGCCTTAGCAACGCACGCGAGCGCGTATTAAAATGGATGGTCTCTGGACCCTTTCCTGAAATAAAGCTGAAATGTGGGGACGCTCACTCTACAGGGTGGCGAGATGAAAAATATCTGTGAAGTTACGAAGTACGTAGTTTACTGCTCCACCGAATAATAACGCTTCTTGTTCTCTGGTATGTGCACATACGCGATTGACACTAAAGGTTGTTTCTGGAAATGAAGGAAAATACTATCCGTGAATCGGTTTCTCACTGCATGTTGAGAAGACAATTTGCACTACAGAATTTAGGTTAAATTGTAATGGACAGTAAACAATCAGAATTTGACTGTTGGTCTCAGAGATCATCCATGAAGAAACGACAAATAATTAGAACTACACACAAAATTACACATTTTCTGTGCAAGTAGAGCGCAAATATGACCGTATGTTTTGTCTCCCAACTGAGGTATTGCATCGTTTCTTCAAAAAGTGCATTTTGTAGGGTATCTGCGATTCGTAATGAGAACAGAAAACAAGTTTCGAAACGGTTTTCACACCGCAACGAAAACCAAGAAACATTCAGGAAGTCGCTTTCGCAGAGGACACTTCACAACACGTGTGCAAGTGCAATGCATAGTGATGGCAAGCTTGCCAAAATATTGATACATCACCAAATTGTTTTTGATGTCGACGAAAAAGTTGACAAAAAACATCGATGTTTAATAAATCGTTGTTGTAAATATAATGAAACTTTTCGAAGTAAAATGTTCTGATTTTAATGTGATACATTACAGTGAATATTATTTTTAAGTACCTTCTGCCTGAAATTTCACTGTCATCGTAATGTTCAATGAAGTCGATGTTCAAATTGCAGTTTAACGATATTACCACGTACAAAAACAATCCAGAAAGGTAACAACACTGTGGAAAGGTTGCGAATAGCAAACTGTTTCCTGTGGATCGACATTAGTGACAGTCGTGGCTGGCATTAGTGGCCTTTGATTGCAAGCAATCCACATGTAAAATAGAAGTTGGAAATTTTATTTATATCATGATAATTTTAGCGAATAGCAAAATGTTTCCTGTGGATCGACATTAGTGACGGTCGTGGCTGGCATTAGTGGCAGTTGATTGCAAGCAATCCACATGTAAAATAGAAGTTGGAAATTTTATTTATATCATGATAATTTTAGCGAATAGCAAACTGTTTCCTGTGACAGTCGTGGCTGGCATTAGTGGCCTTTGATTGCAAGCAATCCACATGTAAAATAGAAGTTGGAAATTTTATTCATATCATGAGAATTTTTTTTAAACATCGATGTTTCTGCTCAAATACATCGATCTGAAGAAAACATCGATGTTATAATATCGAAGTTTGCGCTTAAAAGTATCGATTTCTTTTGCCATCCCTAGCGGTGCGTTCCGCAATGAAGTGATTGCGTGTCGTCGCCAGGCCATGTAGGTCGTGGGAGGGAAGCGAGCAGGAAGCGTTTGTCCCGCGCTGTTTGCTGAAGCCGCGGGAGGCGCTCCGGCCGGCGCTATCAGCGGCGAGGGCCATCGCCGGTCCTATCTCCCTCGCCTGCTCGCGGCCCGTCCGCCCTGCGCCCTCTGATCGGTTTCCCTTGCCGGAGAGGCGAAGAGGAGGCGAGTCTCGTTTGTATGTCTGGGGAAAAAAAATTGCGCGAGGGGATGGAAAATTGAGATATTTATCTCTGGTGAAACTTTTGTTTTATGTTCCGTTCTTTATGATGTGACGGGTGGACGAGTCACTACACATGTGCTCGAATACAATACAGGTGTTATAAAAATAAATTGACAAAATGTAACGTTAATAAAACACTGTTGTATGATGTTACAGCAAAATGTTTTTCGATGCGTTACAGCGCATGCCGTAAACCTTCTATGTATTTTATTCTGGATTGTCGAGTACCAATGAAACCAACCTGTCATTCAGAAATAACGATTCATCCACGACTTCTGTCCATTAAGGTGTCCTTAAGCAAAAGCGCTTATTGAATATTACCATTGTCTCTTGTGTATTACCTTTTTTTTATTTTCGGTCAAATAAGTGACTGACTTGTGTGAAAAATAACAAAGAGTTTATTATTTAATATGGTTTATTACTAAAACGATGTAAACTAATTGAAAAAATTGTAAAAATTAATCTGAATGAACTAAAATTATCATTTATATTAGTTGCCGCTCTTCAATAGTACATTATTAGCCTATCATTTATAAACTTTGATTAATAAATGTTAAAGTACAAAAAACAGTTCCCTTTTTTCAGAACGTAAGAATGTGATAAAACTTTCCAAAAGTTATTTCCCTATCGAAGTACTAAAAAATTTCATTTTTATCATACAACCCAAAACTCTTTATTACATTTTATATCATACAATATTCTATTTCCTGGCCCTAAAAGAATTTCCGAACATTATAGACCCAAGATCGAATCTTTTGTGAGGTTCCTTCGCCAGTTTGTTAACTATAGAACCACGAAAAGCCTTGTCATTTGGTCCCTTGATAGTTGACTATAAATAAAGAATGGGTAACAGTATCCACGAGACTTTTCCTTCCCAAGTTGTTTGTAAATTTTCTCAATGGAGTGCAATCGGCCTTAATTGTTTTCCCTTTTTGGCACAAAACGGTCAACCTTTAATCCAACATTCCTTTGGGGTTGACGTTTTTCCTTGCGTGCCTCTTACGCTTTGTTTCCATCTTACCCTCCCATTACACAAAGATAAAGCCAACAGCCCGCACTTAGGTCTGTAAATCCACCGGTCCGTATGCAGGATGAAAACATAAAAGGCCCGAGTGCCGTCCGCCGAGAGGAGGCCGCCGCCCTCTTCCCCGTCGCGGCACGTGACGTGCATCGGCTCACGTCGGATCCGCAGATCGCCCGGGAGATTACCGGGACGTCGCGACGGCCAGGGCAGGGCAGGGCGGTGTGGCGGCGAGGGACGAGGAGGGAAGGGTTAGGTGGGTGAAAGGGTCGGAAGGTAGGGCAACGACTCGCCGGAATGATGAACGGGTAGGGTGGCGCGAGGACAGACTAGAGAGAAGTGAAGTGCGGGGTGAACGTTTCAGAGGTAGATGGATTGTTCGGAAGGCGAGAAGCGGGGAATGAGAACGTAGGTCGAGGTGCGCGAATGACGTGGAAGAGATGAGCGAGAGGACGTTGGGTGGCCGGTGGAATGTAGCGTGAACCTCATGAAGATCTGAGACAACGGATTAGAAGAGGAAAGTGATAAGAGTGAAGAGTGTCGAGAAACCAGAACGACAAAGAGAGAAGTCAAGTAGGGAAATACGTGCCGGGGGATGGCAAATGGAGCGGCGCGTCCGTATGTCCGGGCATCGGGTGCTGCCTGAGCCACATCAGCGGCGACGGCGACGGCAATGGAAAAGGCAGCTCCTGAGAATAGCGGTGGAATAAAAGCGGCGACGTTGAAAGTTATTGGAGGGTAAGGGTAAGAGGGAGAAGACGGAAAGGGTTTGTGTCTTCCCTGATGTGCATTACAATCATTTGCACGTGCGGCAGGACTCTCCTGGGGCATTTCCCTTTCTTTTTCTTTTATGGACACTCCGTAATAGCAGTCTTTTTCCTCGTCGAAGGACCGATTCTGAATATAGTAAGTCATAGTAGTAGGAAAATCTCTACAATGGTATAGTAAGTCAATCGACTATTACCTTGTCATGGGACAAGGAAAATTGTGGCTTTTTGCTTTCTTTCATCCTTTCTCACATGACTACAAAATTGACGACTAATTGTGGAGGGAAGGTCATATGATTTCCAGATTTTTCTGAAAAATTATGTATTCGTTCAGTAGAAAAATTGCGAGTTCTTGTGTTTTAATGACTGGCCTAGCAGTATTTTTAAGAAGCGAGTTGAAATTGATGTCCAACAGAACAGTCTTTGGAAATATGTTCTGAGTGCTCTCAATCAAGGGATTAGCGCCGTATTGTCTTTGTAGTAGATTACGTACGGAGAAATGGAAAGGAAAACGCAGTTTCATATAGGTGCACTGTTTCGTTTTTTCTGATTTCATATATTGAACGGCTCAACGTAACCCATTCCATTAATTCCTTTTCATGTTCATTTCGTTGGCATTCGCACATGTTGCGATTTGTGTTGCTAACGTGAGAGTTCTGTATGACAGCCCTCAAGAATACATAGTAACGGGTTGTAAGCCAAGCTGGAATAGATCTGTGCTATGAATAATTCTGTAAAGGTTAAGCAAATGGGAAGTCCCTTCATTTTGTGAATGCATATTCCATATTTGTAATGGAATGACGCTGGTTTGCTTCAGCAAACTTTTATTTTTAGAAACGTCCATGTGATGGAAGCTATCGTGACTTACCATGCATGTAATTGGCATGTTAAATATTATATCCGACTTAAAACCTAGGCATTCTTGTAATACTCAATCAAATAAGTTTTATTTTTACGGTAATCGTGTATATATTTTGATAGTTATCCCTTGCACTCATTTTTTTGTTCTTGTTATTTTGTGGCATTTATTCTTTTCATTCTTTGACTTGCATTTTTAATGACGATTTTGATTCAGATTTTCTTTTGTATATCGAAGTTGGCTGAATCAAGTGTATGATCTAATTTATACCTCATGCGTTAATATGTAATCTTAAAATGAAGATTTCGGACAAACCACAAGCGTTGGTTCTACATATTATTATTTATTAAATCGAAAGCTACTCCTGTAAAAAAAAAAAATTTCGTGACAAAAGAAACATACGACAGTTATGTTACGTTTCAAACTGACAATGTGTGGAAGTAATGTCCGTATAAAGCGTAAGGTTGTGCGTGAAGTAATACCTAAAAGCGGAAACTTTATCCAGAGAAGTTCCTGACGCACCGATGTGTAGCTTCTTTAATGAGGCGAGTCCTCACCTTGTCTGTCCGTCACTCCGACGCCCTGCCTGCGCCGTGAATCGCCTCGTCGCGCAACTGTCACGTCCCGTCGACTCGCATCAACTCATCGGTCGCGCTGTCTGTCAGGGGCGCACGCGATGGCGCCTCCGTCAATCTCTGGGCCTGGGCGTCTTACTCCTTTGCCTGGGCTCTGCCTTCCTCCACCTTCCAGACCCCTTCCTTGATACCTACTTTCACCTTTTCCCTTAACTTTCATCAACCTTCTTGAGGTCTTTGGTCGTACTCGTGGATTCTATCGTAAGTAAACCTTGCATCATTCTAGATCTGCAATTCATTCAATCTGTTGCTCATAATTGCCTTAATGTTCCTTACGTGCCCTAATTATCGCCACTTCAACATCCAAAATTTTAAGATTTATAGCTGGCATTCCGCTGTTTCCTAACATCACCCACATCTTCCAGTTTCCTTTCGCCTCTTCTCACCATTTTTTTCTTCGTATCAGCAGTCCCCAGCGTTCGGCGAGAGAAGGCGAAGTGTCAAAAATCAGCATTCTCTCGTCTGCATTCTCTTCTTCCTTTCCATCCATATCCAACAATTACAATTTGTTTCTGTTCCATTTATGTTTTTGGTTGTCACCGTCCCGACGCCTCTGGGTTCTGCACAGTCGCCTCCAGTCTTCGTGGGCCTTAAATTGGCCCCTTCCGTCGGCCCTGTTGCGATCTCCGCCTTGATCCACCCCTTGTCCCTGCGATTCCGTCCTTAGGACCTCCCCGTTCCCACCCACACCAGAGGTACCCCTCTCTCCCCCTCCCCCGTCGACCGTCCCCCCTCACCTGCTGCGATTTCCGGCGCGCTCAATCCCCGCGGGAGCGTCGGCGCGGGCGGCAGGTGCGGGCGCGACGCCCCGCCCCCGCCCCCGCCCCTGCCCCTGCCACCCGGCCGCCCCGAACGCTGCAGGTCGCCCTTCCGTCGCCGCCGGTGGCCGCGCATCGATTTTCGTCGCGGCGCGGGCTGCACGCCGCACGCCCCCTCAGCTCTCCACCCGCGCCCCGCCCCGCCCCGCCCCGCCCCGCTTCCGCTTCTACACCCTCTGCCGTCATCACCTTCAGACCGCCTCCGCTTCCGCGTCTACCCCCACCGCACCCTCCTCCCTCTCGGCGCGGCCAGCCGACTCTGTAGGAATCTCGATTCACAGTACCAAACAATTACCCAGAAAATATTATATGCGTATTTAATAGTTTACCAATCCAGTTAAACATGTCTTGTCACTTTTTACTTTTAATGATTCACCTAATCACTTGGCGGTGGTTTATTATGTGTTATATCTTGGTACCAATGAGCGTCAATCAATTTTACTTTATTCTAAGCTTTGGTAGATATGGAACAAATGCGTAGTCTTGCCATAGTGACCTACGATAATTTCTTCAGATAAAGAGGAAATGAAGAAGTCTTAATTCGCAGGTTTTCTCATACTTTTTGTCTCTTTCTTAGTAATATTAGTAATTTGCAATTTATTCTTCATAATGTTCTTCAACTTGGGCAGAAGAGATGCATCAACTAAGCATTCTTAAACAACGCGTATTTAATCTGAGCCTTTTTGAATGTGATGTAAGCAATCCTTATTCTGCAGCAAGCATACTTCACGTCACGCGCTGGCTGCAGTCCACTTTTTTCAGCGGTGTATCAGCGCTCCTGACATGGCTCCTACTTAGAATGCGGGCCTTGCGAATGGTCGCTCCCACTTGACCTGTGTTGAAATTTCCGTGGGAGAAGAGTGACCTATGCTTGCATCCTTGGTGTCTAGTGACATCAGATATGCATGCTAGTGTTTCAAATGCAAAATGAACTTTAGTTAGAAGAACAGGGATTTTTCGAGCATAAACATTTAGAAAATACATGGTTTCGAACTCCCATTCGTCTTAGTGTTATAACGACGAAATTATTTTGTTTTAAAATATTGTATTATTTTAAAATATTCTTCTCCCCTATACGTCATATACAGTTTTTACTGTGTGTTTTCTAAATAAATCAATTTTTGGTTTTTAATGTATTGTCAGCAATGCATCTCTAAAACAATTTTTCTCCTATTTAATTAAAAGGAATATTTTGGTTTCCTACTACATTTACTAAGCATTATATTTCTACATGTTTGATATTTTTAAGATACTGATGAAATCTTTGATATATCCATCAGGATTGTTTTTATTTCACTCTGATTTAATTTATTTAATTAACATCCAAGTTGTGACCTAATTCTACTTTTCTGTTTCCACATAATAGAAATGGTACGCAAGTACTCGTTCCACTACATTCGTCAATAAATGTATTTTCCGTAATTTGTTATTTAAGTCGTGTGGTGAGCTACTTTAATTTATTGATAAATCCATTGACATCTTCAAATTGTGTGCATTTTGTCATATTGGTGTGAAACATTGTATTTACTAACTACAACCCGGAAGTTTGGCAAAATGCTTTTTTTGTTGTTACGATTTTAAAACACTTTACAATAGCACTTACCTGTGCTTTTGGAATTATTTTTATTTTTCCTTTTTTGCCTATATTAACTCATAGGTGCCTTTGTTAAGTATTTGCCGTATTTGGAATTTTCTTTTTAATTATTATTTTCATTTTTTCTCTTTGCACAGGCCTCGATCGAGGTGGAAATCTAGATATCTGCTTATCTCAACAAGACTTGGGTCTTCGTATTTTGTCTTTCTTCTTTACACTAACTTCTCCACATCACCACAGGCATACAGTAGCTAAGCACGGTTTTGAAAGAAGAATCGAATGGTCGCAAGCCATTAATAAAACCTGGCTTAGAGCGTACAATGCTTTAGCGATCTCGGCTAAATCAACATATAGCATTCACAAATTCCAAAATTTGCTTAAATGTTTTATTTAAAACGTGTATATCTATTGAGGAAATAAAACAAATTAATGCGGAAAGAAATTAATTGTGTATGTGATGTGCATTCCCAAATGACGGCTCTGGGCATTTCATACCTTTAAAGGATAGGATCTCAAATTTGTTACAACTATATTCCTAGACTTTCATCGAAGTTTGTCAAACATTTGTTAGTATTATCTGAAGTTCTGCGCCTTCGGAATCAAAGCCATCAAATATTTAGTTAATACGAATTTTTCGCTATTTTTAGCGTATCTACTTCAATAAATTGATTTGACCACCTCAGACGATCTAAATGAGATTCGATTGAACTCTTCTGCAAGGGTGTAATACAGATTCCTTCCCTCTGCGATTTGGTGGATACTTTTGTGATGCAGCGCGGAAACGAGGGATTTCGGGGCGCCGAGCGCTTCCGGTGCTGCCTTTGGCTGTGTTTCGCGCAGTGACGCTGGTATTCGTTATGGTGCGTAATAGGAAACCTATCGGAAAAGCCCCCCGGGATTTGAAATCTGTCGAGATAAAACCCGTTAATAATGTATTAAAATTTCGACATAACACTGCTCGTTTATTTTCATCGTTCTCGTCAAAGCCCTAGATTGCTGAGCACACACGTGCTAATTGTGGCGTGAAAATGCAACATGTTCGAGTACTATATAATGAAGCAGTGTTTTACTTCCTAATGAGAGAGTCGTGATATATACATGTATGAATGTGAAATGGCCAATATGTGACCGAAATGTCTCTCAAGGATAGAATTCGTCTGAATACAGGAAATGTCAATCTGTTTCAAGAGTTGAGGTCTGTTGCTATCGAGCTTTAAAAGTTCTTTAGAGAATTGTGTGTTTACAATCTCGCTTGGAATCCTTGATATGTCAGCACATTTCTTCTCACGATTTCGTAAGTGAAAAGCTCGTGGCACAATTGAGAAGGAATGATTCTTTTGTTATAAATTCTGTACATTGCTTTTGTATGTAATGTAATAAAATGAAACTACTTTCTACACATTAAAACCCATTAATAAATATTTTACTTTCCTGTAATACGTAACAAAGAAATTCAATTTGTATTTATTATTGAATAATAGTATTGTTCTCGGGGTTTTCAAGGCCTGCCACCGCAACGACAGTGATAGTTTGTACGTGCATCCACCAATCCTGCCGTTAACCCGCCTTCGACTTGCTGCTTCTGTTGCCACCGCCGTCCATTTAATTGTCGTAGTTCAATGTTCCTTTTCGACGTCACCGTCTTCTCCCATCATCATCAACATCATTGTATCCTCCAACTGAAGTGAGATACGTTTAGGCGCGCCGCCCCATTTTGCTATGTGAACGGTTATTGTTGTCCCCTGGCCGCGACATTACATGCCGCCCTAATGAGCCCCTGGCTGGGGGCTTCCGCTGGGAAGTCGCGCCGGCTGATTCCACCTCCGCCGACCCGGGACACTGTTTTTGTCGATCGTTGCCGCCACCAACGTGCTTCCTAAACAACTAGTCTACTTTTGAAATATCGAGACTTCTAGACTGTTTAGTTCGGGGGCACCAGGAAGGGGGGGGTACTGGGACAGTTTGCCCCAGACCCCGACTTAATTAGGGCCCCGAATATTTCAAATTCAAAATATTTTTTTAAAGAAATATATCTCTAATCCAAAATTAACGCACTATTTTCTGAGGCATAGGGAAACGAATTCTGTTTATAAATTTAGGAAGGAGGGAATTTTTTGTTTGAAATGAGGGTTCCCCGTGGATAAACTGCCCCAGGCCACTGGTTTTCTCTGGGCATCCCTTGTCTAGTTACTATATATTTGAGCGCAAAGTGCATTACGCGGTTACTGCACGAGAAACAACCGACAAACACTATTCACATACACACTACAATTGCTAGTTAATTGTGTAAGACTATTTCAAACAATATTACGTGAAATTGCAATTTATGATCAGTGCAATAGGGACGTTAAATTAAAAGATTTGTTTTCGTTACGGTTAATTGTGTCATATGCACTTCAAGAATAAAGAAAAATTAATATAAAATCTCCTTTAATTTTGCCGCATCACATTGAAACGTTTTGAACTTGAATGAGTCAAATTAAAAAAAAATCCTTTACACGGTCATGCAATTGAAATCCTTTTCAAAAATGCGTGTTTTAAAATTCCATCGAAATCCGAATGGGTTGTATTTTTTATACATGAACATTATAATAACAGAGAGCAAATGGTTATGAAAAGATTAGTTATTTTTTTCAAAAAAATTGAAACGAAACAGTAATTCGACTGTACGCAGTAATTAGTACCAAAATGCAAGGTAGAAACCTGCTGGCACGATTATGACTGAAAATAGAAAACGAGAGGAGGGGTTCCAAATCGAAAATGTCATTTAACAGCTCTGGAATGTCCGTGTTACTAAACCTTTGTGCACAGCCTTTCACACCGTAATATACATAATTAATTTTTCTATCAACGTTGTGTTCGACAAACAAATTAGACGTAATTGTGTATGTTAATTAGGGACATTAAAAGTGAACGTGTTGGGAACACGCACATCAGAGAAACAAAATGACTTTTTTACGTGGATGGGCTTTTGGGGCCCTTAGTCAAATGGCTGACGAATTGTGTGCTGCTTTGGTAATTCAATAATATGAAAACAGATGTTCCTGCTATCATTGGAGAGGATTTTACCATAATTTTCGCCTTTTGTTGCGCCCCCCAACGTTCTCGTCAAGAACGATATATATCCTTGTCCTAACATACATATTTTCTAGATATGTTACTCTATATTTATTTACATATATTGATGTGAACATTTGTTTGAAACATTGGTGGGTTCATTTTTCATATTGATCTCATAACGTTAATTCGTTCTCTTAATTATGAATTCACAACCTTTATGTGGTCCGGGAATTTTGAGGTAGGCATGAAGCGCGGGTTAAAATAAGAACAAACACTCAGAGGAACTTAGGGATTGAATAGAAAATTATATCCCGCGCACATCCTAAAAACACAATCAAACACGTCGTCATAAAATTATATCTTATATCGAAACTGGACACGAAATGTGTCTATAAAACTCATCGTTTTGCAGAATTGTTTTAATCTGAGTGGAGCAGTTATTCCTCTTTTACTCTGCACTGACCGCCTTTTACTCTATGTACTGACTCTCTTTAGAGCTACCTTTACGAAGCTTTTACTAGTTGCTATTGATTATTTTCTAAACATATTAGTAAATGTAAATCAAGGACGTCGATTCTTTTAGATGTGTAGTTTTTCTTACGGTGCGTGAATCTTGTCAACCCATTTGTCCGCTTAGCGATGGTCGTCAGCCCCTACCTGCTGCTACGAGTAATTATCACCAGCAACTCTACTCAAGTAGGAATAATGAATATTTGCTTCATCCTCTCAGACCTTGTCCAATTTGTATTGCCCTCCTTTAGCGATGTTAGGTATGGAAAAGGCTGTTTTAAAAGTGGGAAAAATCAAGCTCGTTGAATATAACCGTGAAATGCGAGGCCATAAACGAAGCGTTTGGATATTACACTTGCGAAAGGAGTGTTTGAAACTCTGCCGCGTTTTAACCATATTCCCTTAACGTTCCGACTCTCCTTTTAGCCAAAACGGGACGCGAGGTTTCTATTGTGAGCGGATGGCTGCGTTTTTATCGCCGGGACCCCCAATTAAACGTTGGCGTTCGGGAGGTGCGGAATGCCGTGGAAGGCGACGGGGCCGACGGCCGCTGCGCCCTGGCGGGGGGGGGGGCGTGACGGGACGTAAGGTCGCCTTCAGCCCCGGGAAAGAGTCGTCCTGGGAAGAGCCCTGGTGGGCGGGTGCTGTGCAGCAGGTCGCCCGACCTTCCGACCCCTTTATGCCAGGCGGCACACCCAGCTTCGATCCACATGCGCCAGAAACATTGCGCTTTTGGCCCTCTCTTCAACCGCTTACATTGCGCTTTTGGCCCTCTCTTCAACCGCTTATTAGAATAATAATAATAATAATAATAATAATAATAATAATAATAATAATAATAATAATAGTCTCGGGAGTACAAACTCTTTTAACACAACTTTCGCTGTATCACAAACAAAACTTTGTTTGCGGCAAGGGATTACGGTAATATGGACATTTATAATGCTCGGATAACACGATTTTTTATAACCGAACTCCGATTATTTCGGTTCCTTACAATTTGTATTATAGAGGCTTTACTGTAATAATAATAATAATAATAATAATAATAATAATAATAATAATAATAATAATAATAATAATAATAATATAATATAATAAATCAGTTGAATTTGTTTCAGTCTATTTTTTTCTTTTGTTTACGGGTCCAAATAAGTCTTTTTAGACTTAACATTTGGTTGGTAATAAATACTAGATCACATTACAGGTGTCAATGGTACTTCCCATACTAAATTTTGAATAATAACATAAATAATACCAGAGATCATTACTGCAGTTCAATAATACCAATTCTCCAATAAATGCAAAACGTGCAATAAAACAAAATGAAATAATAGCAAATAATCGTTGTAAATATAAGTCTATCTTACGGTAGTGTTGGCTTTGTATAGGTGTTGTTCATGAAATTCCATTTACAATAACTAGAATAAAACAATTTTTAAATAATATAATTAAGCTATATTTTTATATCAATTTCCGAAGATTCGGATGTACGGATACTTTTATGGCTTTCCCTCCTAGACGAGCGTGCAGAATTCCCCCGTAACATTGTTACTTTTTTATGATTCTACTGTACGTGCGAAGATGAGTTAATTGAATAGCATTTGGAGATAGAGACCAACCCCACACAAAGGTAATAATTATTGGCGTTTTCTAGAATGCTTATCACGATTCCTTTGATTTCCACTCTGCATGCAAGCAATGTTTTTTGTTGTGCTCCTCTGTGCAGGTTGAAAAGTTCAATCACGTGTTACTGTTTCTACATTATTAATTGCAGAAAATGACTAATGATTTTTTTATTGAATTATCAACAAGTAATATAAATTTCATTTGAAAAAGTAACTCACGTATTTCATTTCCGGTGTGCAGCCTTGCTGCTTTTTTGAAAAATTTTTCAGACAAATCATTTCTTGCGGTTTCGGTGCTTTGTGTATAACACCATTCAACAGATGGATAGACTATGATGGTGATATTGACGATAACGATAATGACGTGCGAATGTTGGGGCATTGGTGAAATGGGAGGCAAGAGTATCAGGAGAATCCCGAGAAAGAAAGCTACGAAGCACCTAGACCACCAAACATTTCACATAGTGTGATCGATTTGAAGGTCAGAAGATAGAGAGCTAGTTCGCTAGTCGCTACATCAGGGCCGCTTCATAAAGCCTACCACGATTTGCACGGAGCGAATGCTCTTCCTGCCTCTTTTTCTCTTTCCCACACCAGTGACACTGGTGAGGCAGTCATTTATTTACCTTGTGGGATACATGCGCCGCAGCTCTTTCGCTTTTGCGGCGAAGAAGGGGGCAAAATTTAAAAACTAATTTATATTAACTTAACCTATGGAAATGTACTTGGGTTTTCGTGACGTGGCGGATGAGATTAGGTCATTTTTACACCTCTCGCTTTATAAAATGAATCTTTTTAATTAATTTGCGAACGTCCTTCTCAACGGGGCTCATGATCTCAAACATGTGCTTGTCACTGTCATAAAGATTCATTTTATAAGGCCGGAGGTGTAAAATTGACCTAATGTCATCCGCCACATTTCGAAAACCCAAGTATATTTGGCGCTTTGGCCGGCAACCTAAGGATCACATACAAACGGAATGGTATTTTTCTATCTTGTACAGTGTATGTATATTTTTTCTTTCCTTACTCTTGCTTTTCTTCTTTTTCTTCATTCATTCATTCATTCACACATTCATACTTCTGTCCATTTATGCTTATTTACAACAGCCATACCTATCACGTGCACTACGTGATATTCCTGCCTCTGCGGCCCCTGCCGGCACCTTTCGCCACGCGTCCGTCGCCAGCGACTCTGCCTCCCTCGCCGCCGCCGCCACCGGGGCGACTAGGTTTTGTCGCTTTGTGGCGTCCCCGTCGCGCCTAAACGCGGATCATTACGCCTGTTTGTGCGCCCTTTGTGCCGGGCAGGGCGCCTTTGGCGACCCTCGCGGAACGCGACCGCGGCCGCGCCCGGGACCCGTCCTGCCCCGTCCTGCCCCGCCCCGCCCCGCCCCGCCCCGCCACACCCACCCTATCTCTTCCTGCGCTCGACGTTGCGACGGCCACGTTGGGAAACGTCTCGCCGGACTGCCCTCGAGAGGACTGCCCTGGCGTGCGTGGGATCGTTTGGAGCTGTATTTGCTCTCGGAATGATGGTATACTGATCTTGGTGAAGATCGATTTATTGAAGTCAGATTTCGATAATTAAAGATTTCTCTTAAATTACTAGTTATCGTTTGTAATATTTTTGTGTCATTAGAGAAACAACTGAGAAATAACAAGAAACCAGTATTATCATGTCGAAAACGACGTTTTAAGTTAGTAGTGTAAAGAGAAACTAAAAGAAAAAGAATTCCGACAACTCTGCAACAATGTTTTGCATGCACTACTTAACATTCTTTTGTTTATTGTGATGGGGGTATGAATAACTCTGGGAATAATTGTATTATTTGGTATTCGAATTGATAACGGAAATTGATAGCGTTGTATAACTTTCACTTTTCGATTTAAATCTGCAAGGTGTTTCTGAGAACTGGCTACGTGCGTCATTTGTATAAGAGCGATGAGATCATTGAAGGAACCAGAATATCGAGTTTCAAAAGGAATTGGAAGAATGGCATGAAGTCATCTTTTCCTAAAATAAATATGATACTGTAATAACTATGAAGGAATTTTCCATCAAGTTTTTTTTCAATATCACAATGATTCACTTAGTTTAGTGGAGTGTATCATTTCAGTTTCTCTGGACAATAAAATTATGAAGGTGAGAAAATGTAGTTGTCAACACGAAATGAAATGAATTGTACAAATATGGTCTTAACGTCATTGTCCACAAAGTATCACATGTGACGACAAAAGAAAACAGATTGGGAATCAAAAACAACACGGAAAAAGGTCCAACACCTCGTAGCTGTCGTGAGAAAACTGTTGCATTCAGACGCAGTCCAGCGGCTGCCGTCTTTGGTTGGAAGTATATAGAGGGGCCTGGAAAATTTCCTCTCCGACAATGCGTGGCCCGTCTCCGAAATTCCGAAGGCGGCGGCGGCGACGGGCGCGTGCTGGCGGCACGGGGGCGGGGCTTAGGGCGGCCTCCTTTGTGCCCGGCGGGCCGCGGGGCGCCTGGGCTAAGGCGACGTGTAAAGAGCCGGTGTCGGCACAGGTGTGTAAATATCGAGCTGGCGACGGATAATCTCCGGGATGGAGGAACGAGCGGCGAGCGAGCGAGTGAACGAACCAACCAACGGTTCGCGCGTGGGTGGCGTTCTAAAGGGAAACGGGGGGGGGGGCTTCTGGTTAAGGTTGTGGATGGTGGAGGTCTGATGATGGAGCGGGCGGATTGAAGTTGGTTTTTGGTTTCGAGAAAATCGGATATATCAACTTCTAATGGTAGATATCCTGAGGTGTTAAATTTTGCTAGAAACTTATTTATATTTTTCGTTATAAGTGGTTAGTTAATAATTCAAACGATTAATGCGTTTCCTGTCATAGAACGGTCATCGAAATATTGACGTGTAATTTCATACGGTCGTGTAACTACATTCGAAGTCGAAAAGGTATATGAATTATACAAGTTTTGAGTATTCAGCTAAAAGTAATTATTACGAACTAAAACATGACACATGACGTTTATTTTACAGAATACGCTTACGAACGAAATTGTTCCAGAGATTTCTGTCGTTCAGTGCTGATGAAATGGAGCACGTCGGCCTCCAACGTTGATAATGAGTGCCATACTCTTATTTCTTAGCTATTAGGGTGAAGTCTTGTACCATTACTTCCTCTCTTTTCTTTAATAAATGATCTCAGTGGTGGTTTTCCATTGCGTTGATGCTGAGGAATAATTACGAAGGGGAAATGATGGTAGGAGGGTAAATGTTGATAAATGATAATGGATAGAATGCTGTGCAAATGAAATGCGTGGTGGGTAGGGAATTCCAGCGATGCCACAATCGCACAGTAGAGATACGTAGGTCTTACAGGGGACTCAAACCCGCAGGCCTTGCACACTGCTCCAACCCCCTACAAGGGTTGGACACCAAAGCGAGCGCCGGCTTACTAACTGTGGGGACATTTCGAAATGGAGAGGGACGATTGTGATGGAAACCGTAACGAAGAAGGTGAAAAAAAAAAAAAAAACGATCGAAGGTATATGTAGTTGAGAGAATGGAGATGCGCTTGTCAGCATAGGAGAGAGCGTAGACGTCACGATCGTGAAAGAATTCTAGGAAGAAGGTTGTAAGGTGCGTAGCGGAAACCTTAGCACGAATCGTGACAAGGAGCGTGACAAAGCTTATAAACGGGCTCTTGCAGCCCTCAGTTGGGAAGGCACAAAGCAACAAGTGCATGACTGAATAAGTAACGAGAGCGTGTTGACGAGGCATGACGGGGGCGTGGCAGGAGCTGATATTCACGAAGATGTTTTTGCATGCCGATCTACTGCTAACTACCGTCGACCTACTCAGATGTATTACCTACTATAATGTCGACAATTTTAAAGTTCCCGCCGACAATGTAGGGGTATAGACGAGTTCAATAGGCTCTCGTAGAATTGTACTAGTTTTTCGGCTCTCATAGAACGACTCTCATTGTTAAACGAAAACTAGTGGGAATGCGCGGCACACCGAAACTTTTCCTCCTCGTGGTCTAATTACTCAACAATTACTCATATTCTTTAATAAAAGTGTGTAACATCATTTAAAGATCTAAAATTGATCAATTTACGCAGAAAACATCCAAGCCACGAATCAATATGGCTAAAAAATGGCGTGGAAAGTTTGGACATGTCTTAAAATTTCGAGCAACAAGGATGCCTGCCGATATTTCTAGATGTGTGGGATGTGGCTAGAAACATATTTTTATGTTGTTCAGTATTAAATCTCTAACACTAACGAAATAAGCGAGGTTTACACGTTCTGGCACTATACAATCGCTATTCACTGTGGAATAAAGAGTTAAACATCTTTCTGAAAATATATTGGAAATGTTTTTATTTACCAAGGTCTCAACATGCCTGCTTTAGGCAGATATGACAATGTAATCCTACTGTTCACCTACCTTAAAAAGTAATGCACCACATACTAATAACCATTTTTTGGTAAAATGATACTTGTGTCAGACTACTAATTGCGTTTACTTTTGCGTTTACACTCGCAAATATTTGTGCTTAAAACTCTCTTCGGACTTAAGAAAACTCACTAATGTTTCTCTAACAACCACCTTATACTCACTCACATGTTCACTCGGAGAGGAAATGTCGAACGCTTTCAATAGATAGGTTACTATTCTCACAATGAAATAATAAAAAAAATGACAGACAGATATTCATTCTATTAATTTTATTATAGGGAGGAAAATGAATTGTAGATACTCCATGCGACGAATGATGCATTTTATTTTATCTTATTTATCTTACTATATTTTGATAATTTCAATTTTAGCGTTCGTGAAACTTACGTCCGTGAAAGTCAAAAACAAGTAAAAAAAACTATTTGTCTTAGTTTATATAGGAATTTAAAACGGTGATTGGGATCTGATTTAACTGTCAAAAGAGCGAGACAAAAACCTCTTTCTTGGTATTTTTGTTGGGATGCACTTAACTCTGCATTCCTTTATTAAAGATTCACGTCTGTAGGGATCTTTGTTTACTGTTAAAATAAATTTCCTGTCTTGCACAACAACCGATCCATAGGGAGGTTTATTTTGTGTGGTGTAAGGGAGAAAAGCATTACAACGTAGTGCAGGATAGGGCAGAGAAGGAACCGTTGTAGTAGAAGTGCAACTCAATTGCAAGTTAGCAAGTATATTAAACTAAATCAATCCCAAAATCAAAAATACCAACTCAAGGTCTTCCCCTGATGTGTCAATAAAACATATAAATTATTGTATATGTACAATGTCAATAAAATATGGAACTGAATGAATGTATATCTAAGATTATATCAGTGTTGATGGATGAATTATAACCAGAGGGGTTATGTGAAGATTAATTGAATGATTGAATTGCGAATAAATTATGATGAATGATTACACCTATTGATTTATTTGTAGCAACTGAGTATTTGCTAGACGAATTCAATACGTAGGTAGTTTTTTTACATAAAGAGCTCTGTAAAAACGACAAAATTTTCTGGAATATTGTGCCTACAGATATTAAGAATTACAAGTAAAGTGTATAGAACTACAAAATTTTACGAGAAATTTCTACACAATAAGTACGATGATATATCTTTCATTAATGCAAATTGTATTGGTGGTTCAAATGTTATTCAAGAGATGTATTCGAAGAATATATTTGCATTCAGATGAATATTCAGATAAACATTTCAACGTTAATGGCCCATCAAGAAACGAAGTAGCTGAAATAGCAAAGTAAATGAACGGAGTGGTCGTTTTGTCGGTCTGAAAGAAGGAAAAGTAATAGAGCTCTTTAAAGATATTTGAGCTTCGAGCGAACAAACACATGCAAATTACCATTCCATTTAAATTATGATGCAAACAAACACGATTATTCCTCCTGAAACTGCTATTGACAGAATTGACTAACATTGACAAAACCATACTAGAAATATTGACAATTACAAACGATCTTCAATAACAATATTTAAATTTTGTTATGTAAAACTTCACGTTCATGAGTACATGATTCTCTTACCTACTGTTTATCTTGATTGCAGCACCTCTTTAAACTAATACTTACGTAGATATTAGATAGTCCACATTTTTAGTATATTAAAGTTTTTTTAATAGTTTTAAAATAGGTCAACAATAATATTTTACAACTTCAATTAAGCGTTTAGAGATAAAACTATATTGGACTTATTGATTATACAGGATGTAAAAATAGTTGATGGAACATTCCAGTTGCCCTTTTCAGATCATTATTTGACGACACTCAATCACTTTGTCATTCTATTTAGGGACAGCTATATTGCCGTGTTGACTGTTTCGAGGAAGGATATACAAAGCAAATCCTTCTGCAGGAAAGAAAAATAGATTTGCAGCCAACAGATAACGTTTAAAATATATACAAAAAGAACATGTCTAGAGTACTCATACTATTCGATCATCTGTCCAGATATAGAATCGACATTGCTAGAAGTCTACATAAATCTATAATTATTTTTTCTCTTTATTTTGTGGGAAGCTTATCTTATCCTGAACTGCAACATCTGAAAATTGCATGCATTTTTATTTTGTAAATTCTGACTTCCGACCGTGTCATATACTTCTTCTCATGCTCTGGGAAAGCTGCTCTGCTGGGTCGATGGTGTCGGCAAAGGCAAAGGTGAAGCCGGAGGTGGCGGAGGAAGCTACGTTTGCGAGCAACCCACGCGGCGGGAGCGCAGCCTAGCGCCCAAAATATTTACGACTGATCGGTGAGCGAGACCGGATTTAATTAAAACATTTATATAGGAAGGATTTGAAGCTATAAAATAATTTTTATGTGCCGGGTTGTCATCGCCGGCGGTCTCAACCGGTTCCCGCAAGCCGCCCTGCCCCGCCCCGTTGCGCTATGGGAAGACGCGCCGAACTGGAAGGACAAAATGTAGCAAAACGGAAGGCGCTTTTGGGGAGTATGTCGCCTTTTGTGGTAATTGGACGTTAGTGCGTGCTTCTGACTGACGGAGATTGTATAATATTAGCTTCTGTACTTTAGCTACCACGTTTTATCTAGAAAGATATGAAGATATGATGTTTAAACTATAAATATAAGGAAACGGATTTCTGAAACGATTTCTAACTTTCGGGTAATTTCGTGGCTTAGATGTTTTGTATGATACATCTTTCAGTTACAAAAAGTTCACTACTATGTTTTAAATTTGTTAGCTATTTTTACGTTTCAGCCCAATACATAGGTTTCACTACAGTTTTTAATTTTTTCTGTCGTGTGAGACCTGAGAAAGTTTGTTTAATGTTGAATAAAAGTAAAGTCCGTTCGGTGTAGCTGTGAGAAGCTGCGTGTAGAGTTTCGTCCCACTGTAAGCAGACGCGGCCACCGCGGTGTCGCAATGCTGCCCTCTCAACCATGCAAAGGCCTCTGGCGGGATTATGAATTATAATCAGGATATCTCTACAGTATATATTCACGAATACCTTCCAAGATTGGAGTTCGGTATTTTTCTCTGTAAACCGAAGGAAACGTAAATATCTTTTTAAATTAGAATAGATATGCACAATCGGCTTTGAAAAACTAATATTATGGAAGACATAGAACTAGAGAAAGTATGTTGTTTTATTTAAAATCAACTTTTTTACAGAAGTCCGGTTTGGTGTAGTTTTGAGATGGAGTATTTTAGCGATTTTAAATTGTCATTTTCACGAGAAAAGAACTCGAGTGGAAAATATAAATATATTTTTTGATTTCTGTTTGAGCGAGGGATATGTCTGAATGAACAAAGGCTGTAGTATTAGAATTGCCTATTAATAAAAGAATTTACAGAGTGTTAAAAGAAGTGAGAAATAGGCCACCAGTTTTATTGATTTTTAATTTTCATGTGTGTTAAATAATGCAATCAATAAAAAACAATTGTGCTGAAGGAAAAACAAAAGAACGACATAATTGATTCATTACCCCCTCGAAAAAAAGTAATACTAAAAGGAGGCGACAAACAAATAAAAAGGTAGGGCACTCTGAAGACGTTTAAATGAGCTCGCAAACCTCCTATTTTGTTCGTAAATTAATCTAATCCGTGGATATTTATCCATCCGGTGTGGCGATGCGAAAGGAACGTTGCAAATGAGAGAAACACATTTGGTGCCATTTCAAGCCCATCCGTCATTTTTTACGACTCCCTTTATGAAGTGCACGTTCCGGTCGGGTCGCTTCGCGGCGCCGCTCCGCGTCGTCGGTCGTCGACGCCTGCACCCTGACCTCCGCGAGGGCGGCGCGCAATTGCTCGCAGCCGTTAACGTGCGCCCACGACGCAACCGCCTGCCTACTCGCGTTTACGCGGCTGCAGAGGACGCTCGCCTAGGAGGTTGTTGCTCTCGCGGATGGTCTAGCTCGAGGGCGGACGCGAGATCAATGCATCAACTGATGTCACTGCAGCACCTCTGACCGGGAGGTCCTAGGTTCGAGTCCTGACGGCGGCAGGATTTGCGACACTAGCTTTTCAGCTAGGTCGAATTCAGTCGCTCTCTGGAGGAGAATTCTAGTGGCCGGCTGCTCTGATCGGTAGTTTTCCGTGTTTTCTCGCAGTACCCTAACCAACGGGCCACAGACCGCGCGCGATCTTTCCTTCCTCTTCCTTGTCCTCTTACACACACGCACACTAGCATGCACTACACTATCACATATTCCGGGAGACCGGTTGGGAGCTTAGAACTTGTCCCGGCTGGGGCGGTGCCCCGCTGGTGGGAGAGTCCTGGTTAGGGGGAAACTCCGCTAGCCGACGGTGGGTCGGCGCCGGATCTTGCCATCCAGCGGGGGAAGATCACCGCCATCTCTCGAGGACTACACTTACGGGACTACTCTACACTGGAACATGCACTATACTTACGGGACTACTCTACACTGGGACATGCACTATACTTACGGGATCAATGGCCTACGCTGCCGACGCGCCCGGAATCAACCAATCGAGAACGGAACACCGACTTTGATAGCTAGGTCGAAGACAGCCGCGGACTGGAAAATTCTTGCGGTGGGTAGCTATTTGGTAGTTTTCCGTGGTTTCTCCGATCAACGCCAGGCGAATGCCAACAATAAATGCCAAAAACAAATAGGCCACGGACCGCGCGCAATCTTTCCTTCCTCTTCCTTGCTGTATCCTCACCCTTTACGTATACACAGAGTAAGAGTAAGAGGATGAGGAATAGAACGAAACCACGAGCGATCTCGCTGTTGGCGGATGTAAGCCATGTCTAGAGCCCCAGGACTGCTTCTAACTGTGAATACTGCGAAGGGGCTAGATTGTTTAGGATTCCTGTCAACATTGTGTATCCTAAAACTTATCACTGTAAGTGACTACATGATTCTTCACGTTGGCTCTCTCATCATTTTCACGCAACTTCATAGTGTTAGTATCAAACATTTTATGTTTAATAATCCTGTTGGGGTGATTGAATATGTGTGTGTGTGTGTGTGTATTATTCATGAAAATACCCTAGTACACGTAATGGTGACAAGATGCTCTTGGTTTTAAGTTTGATTCGTTCAAAAAATTAGATTAAAAATAATTCTTTCACCGCACATTAGCAGTGGAAATTCTGTGTAATCACTATTTTGAGGAGACACTCGCTGATGGTCTTTAATTTAGCTGTGTGTGGTTTTCTTTAACTCTTTCTGGCCTGACGGTTTTTCACAGTACCACCTCATTATTTTTCGTTCTAAAAGAGATTCAAGAGATATTTTTACGGAAATTCTACAGAAATTCTTCAGAAGACTTGGAATCTGATCAACTGTTTGGGAATCAGCACAGTTCGATTGTATTGAGTAGTGTACTGATCCTTTTCGAATCTCCTGGCCCAGACAGTCCAAATGTGTATCTTTAGTATTGCTGGTGCTTATTAAGTTACCATAATTAAATCTCAAATAAACGAATTACCATTTAAATTAAACTCGTACATTAAGAATACTAATTAAAATTAAGAATCTAATTAAATAAACGCGTATGAAAACAAATAAACAGATTAGGTTACGATCAGCAATAATCTGTGATCATTGAAACTAATATGAATATGATTATGTCACTAATATGAATACACATTTTCAATTTGCCTATCCCGAGGATTGTCGTCCTATTCATATTATAAGTTATAAAAATTTTATGTCAAATAAACCAATTACCATTCAAATTAAACCAGACGTTAATTTATACTTTAAACATGAAGAAACGAATTAAATAAACACATGTGAAAATAAATAACCGAACTAGGCTACGTTCGTAAATTGACTCTGATCTGGAGTAAACGCCTGAATCGTCCAATGCGGTCCTTTCTCCGAGCCGTGGGAGGGCAGCGAACAATATAATTGTTGCAATTATTGCGAGCCTTCGCCGTTCGCACGGTGCGGCGACGCGTCGGGCCGGCGCCCACGGGTGCAGCAGCCTGCGGCCGCCCCCGGCGGAGCCGGAATGCGACCTTTCGTCCGCGACAGGGCTCCCCGCCCGCTCACTTGCCCGCCCGCCCGCCCGCCCGCTCACTTGCCTGCCCGCCCGCTCACTTGCCCGCCCGCCTAGCTCACTCACTCACTCGCTTGTCCGCTGGCTTGCCTGCCCGCTGGCTTGCCTGCCCGCTGGCTCGCCTGCCCGCTGGCTCGCCTGCCCGCTGGCTCGCCTGCCCGCTGGCTCGCCTGCCCGCTGGCTCGCCTGCCCGCTGGCTCGCCTGCCCGCTGGCTTGCCTGCCCGCTGGCTTGCCTGCCCGCTGGCTTGCCTGCCCGCTGGCTCGCCTGCCCGCTGGCTCGCCTGCCCGCTGGCTCGCCTGCCCGCTGGCTTGCCTGCCCGCTGGCTTGCCTGCCCGCTGGCTTGCCTGCCCGCTGGCATGCCTGCCCGCTGGCTTGCCTGCCCGCTGGCTCGCCTGCCCGCTGGCTCGCCTGCCCGCTGGCTCGCCTGCCCGCTGGCTCGCCTGCCCGCTCGCTTGCTTGACCGCTCGCTTGCCCGCCCGTCCGCCTACTTGCCCGCCCGCCTACCCGCCTTCCTGCCTGCCCGCCTGCCTACCCGCCTACCCGCCTGCCTGCTCGCCCGCGGCTCGTCCTTCGTTTGTTTTCGCGGCCGGCGCATTCCTTCGCGCGCGCACGATGCTCCGCGTGGGGCTGTACGGTGGGGGAGGGTGGGGGGTCGGGGAGGGTCGACCAAGAGTGTCTCGTGATCGGGCCCCGCCGCAGGCTCCGCGGCCTTCGGCTTTTTCTGGGAAGGTATCTCCTGGGACAGAAGGACTATCCCCGCCTGCTTGCGGCAGACAGTTCGGTAATTATACGAAGATGACGAAGGGGATACGATCTGCGGAATGTCGAGGCGTTGGTCCAGGTTGCGGTTTGCAACACTGTAGTAGTGAGGATCCTAACGGTATAGAAGAAAACTTATAAAAGACGTACCCTGCGATATCTGCCTTTATTTTTTTTATAGTATTGATTACCTCCTACAAGGTACTGGAAATAAAATATTGAGGATTTTGAACCATGATTTGTTCTAGATTTACCATAACTTACTGAAAGACTGAGCAAACTGCCAAATAACCATTTTTCGCGTTAAATATTTTTTGGCTATTGATTTAAAATTGTTCTTTCTTTTGGACTTTCTTGGCTAATGCCTAAAAAATTGAATTCTTTTTGAAAAGTAAGAATAGAGGCTTTGGAGAAACTATTGATATTTGGATCTGATATAATGTTTTGCTAGAACATAGATATTCTCAGAAAGCTTTCTGAAACACCTGCAACAAAATTAAAACTAGATACATTTCTTCGAAAAAAGATGGAAATATTATTCGGTTATTCTACATATCTACACACACATCACAGTTATGTTTTGTGGGCCAGATCAAATCAGAAATTCCAATTGGGAAAGGAATGAAAAGTGAAAGCTCATGCTGTCTCTGTTTAACTCCGATTTCATTCGCTAAAGGTGGCAGTTCGTGTCATCTCAATCCGATTATGGTCAAAGCCATCGCTGTAAGGTCATTAGTGTGCCAACCGGTTAGCAACGGAAATCCCACATGGCTGTCTGCAGAATCGTTTGATCAAGTACTTTTGCTAAAATGTTACTGTTCGGCTTTCCAAAGTCAGAAAAGGGGATTTTGAATTTGTATGGTCAAAATATTTTTCAATTGTGTAATTAGTTTTTTGAGATTACAACAACTATGGTATTTTTAGTGGTTCTTAAAGTTTCGAAATCATTCGAACTTGAATTACTTTTCAATAAACAAAATAGAAAGGTGATGTTAAAAGATCACTCAGATATTTTTGATTATTAAAAATTTCTGTTCACGAGAGGTGTTTGATGAACAATTTTATTGCAGCAATTTTCAAAGATGATATTTCATGACTCGCTCGCCACGTACCTCTTTTTAATTGAAAAAAAAACGGATTATATAGTATTACAGGTGGTGATTTACCGTTCAAATATTTTATTTTTTAGACTTCTGAAACGAGAGAAAAAATAAATAAGACCTATATAATTAATTTCTTCTAATGTTCAGACTGATACAATCGACGTCGATCTAATGGTATAGTTAATGAAACTTAAATATATATTTTGCCTTCATAATTGTCAGCAGGTGCATTTCGAAGATGCCAAGTAATGCACATGAACTACTTGTACCATGTTGTTCATTAATCACTTTGAATTGCAAAGCCTTTTTGTAACTTCGGAGACTTCCTATCGTTCGATCTAACGTTACAAATCTCGATCTCTGATTGATTTTGATTGAGTTTTTCGTGTTTTCGGGCGCGTTAACTACTTAGGTCATTAGTCCCGTTAGTGTAGTGCATGTTTTTCCCCGGGAGATGGCGGTGATCTTCCCCCGCTGGATGGCGAGATCCTCCGTCGGCTAGTGGGGTTTCCCCCTAACCTGGACTCTCCCATCAGCGGGGCACCGCCCCAGCCGGGACAAGCTCTAAGCTCCCGACCAGTCTCCCGAAATATGTGGTAGTGTAGTGCATGTTAGTGTAAGTGTGTGTGTAAGGGGAGAGGATAGGACAAGGAATGGGAAGGACAGATCGCGCGCGGTCCGTGGCCCGTTTGGTACGGTACTGCTCCGGCATTCGCCTCGGAGACACCACGGAAAACTACCAATCAGAGCAGCCGGCCGGTAGAATTCTCCTCCAGAGAGTAGCTGAATTCGACCTAGCTGAAAAGCTAGTGTCGAAAATCCTGCCGCCGTCAGGACTCGAACCTAGGCCCTCCCGGTTAGAAGCGCTGCAGTGACATCAGTTGATGCACTGAGCTACCGCTACCGGTCTCGACCTCTGTCTTCCCACGCACCAGCTGGAAACTTAAGATGTAACCGGGGGTGAGCACACTACACCTCAGACATGGCAGTGATTTGTTTGACTCGCATTTCACACTTAGATTATTTTTAGTCATTTTAAAAAAATACGTAGATTTGCGGCGCTGTTCAAATGAATGGAATTGGCCGCGTATAGAGATGGCAAAAAATACATCGATGTTTTTAAAACATTTTTAAAACATCGATGTTTTCCACCAGAAACAACGATATATTTACATCGATATTTTGCTTTCGATGTTATCTTCACATCGATATTTTGTTGCAAAACCTAGGTTTTTTAAAATTGTAATATTTTTTTAATAAAAGCGTTTAAGCACGTTGTATAGTAGCAGAAATCCACAGCAGTATAGTTGTTTTGCGTCCTCCTCTTTATCACGCTGCAGATTTCGCCTGTGCAATCTGAGGAAGTTTTGGAGCTGCTTGTGTTATGAATATATGTTATCGCCAGGCGTGTCATTGCCTGAATCGACAATGAAACACGAAATCGATCGCAAAACAGGTTGTTCTTTATTGTTAATTTTTTTCTTTACATTCGTTAATAATTTTTACATACTACTAACGTGCTGGTAACAAAACAATAAAATATATCCCTTTTACGTACTGTAATTAAAAATTGATCGGAAAATAGCATGTTTATTAGTAGGGGCGGATTTTAATGAAATGTCTTTTTTATTTTAACTTTAGAACAATGCCGTTTTGTGTAGAAATTCATTTTATGTTATGGCAAAAGGAAATGACCCATTTTAGAGGAAATGACCCATTATTTTGCATTTTTTGCCGATTTCGACTAACAAGTCATTTTTTACCTTTTTTCGTCATTTTAATGCATTTTCATGGATTGTAATGTCATTTTTAATGGTACTTGCTTCAAACAATATTTATGTGATGCAGCAAATGTTCTTCACAGAATTCAACTCAGTAGCCTATTCGATTTGTTCGCTCAGAAATTATTTTGACTGACGTTGTATGTAATTCTTGTGACGTATATCAGAGCTATTGCCGATTTGGCCGATTTCGGGATAACTAAAGACAATGATTTCGTGGTAAAGGACAGTCCAAATCAAACGTTTGCCAGCTGAGTTCACTCGAACAAACGGAAGAAGCTTCGATTACATCAGTAACGTATCCAACAGCTTGAATTGTTCATCTTGAACTGTTTTTCCTCATATTTTTTACGTTATTTTTAACGATGTTTTACGTCATCAAAATCCGCCCCGTATTTATTAGTCTATAATTAAAACATCGATGTTTTCTCGTCGATGTTTTCACAGGCATCGAAAACCCTTTAGCGATGTATCGAAACATGGATGGCCAGAAAAAACAATGTATCGAAACATCGATGTTTCGATGTTTTGGTAAAATGTGCCATCACTAGCCGCGTCCGGAAGGGCTCCACGCGGCCTCGACGGCCCCCAGCGCTGCTCCCGGCTCAGGTGGCGGCTCCGCTTGAGCGAGTTCCGCGTCCGCGCAGCCTCCTGCGTCCCTCCGCTCCCCTCCCCCCCCTCCCTCTCGCTCTGCCGCCCCGCCTCTCCGCGCCCCGTCCCGCTTCGCGTCTTCCTGCAGTCCGCGCCACGCTCTTGCCTCCGCCCCGCCCGCCGCGCTCTCGCTCTCCGGCCGCAGCAGCCTTGGACGCTCGGCAGCGTTTCTGTCGTCCCTGATGTTCCTTGCCGTCGAGTCTCTTTTTGGTTCGTTTTTTCCCACCAAGTCCTGGTCGTGGTTGTCTTCTGACCTGGTACGCTTCTCATCTTCTTTCTCGTCGTCGGGTTAGGCATCCTCGCGGTTTTCTCGTCTTACTTATAGATGGATTAGGTATACTCCCGATTTTCTCGTCGGAAACGTCTTCCTCACAAATGGTCTCCACTTTCTATGGTTTTCTGTTCGAACTCGTCCTCTTCGTTCTTGCAGCCCGCGATTCCTCGGTTTCTTATCGTTGCTCATCATTTTCGACAGCCTCCTTATGCTTTTGCCATATTGTCTCCGTGACTTTCACCGTCATTGTTCTTCATCCTCGACATTCTTGTCATCGTTCTCTTTGTCCTTTTCAAAATCACCACATTAGAAAAGGCATACCGGGTCTGTTCGCTCAGGCCTGTTCGACACGCCTCGGCCTGTAGGACACCTTCCAGGGTAACACGTGTTTACGATGTTCCACCGGAGACATGTACAATACTAAGGATTGATTAAAGATTAGGTTCATAGAAGGGGCGTCACCGTTTGATCTGGTCTCCTCCCAAACTATTCTCTCAATTCTTCCCGAAAAAGATCACCGTTTTTGTATAGCGAATTGGTGTTGCTAATGCACACGAAAAAGATTAATGTTTATAGTCAACAGGGACGTATTCCTTTTTTCGGCTGGTTTTGTTTGAAGAATTTTAAGTACAAGCTTGCCCTCGAGAACACGTAAGTAGCTCTCCTCTAATCACAACGACATCGCTTGTGTTACAATTTTATTGTGGAGCAACGGAACGCGCTCCGAGTGGAAAGGGGAAAGGGGAAAGGGGAAGGAGGTGGTCGTAGGATCCCCTTTGGTTCGAGCGTTTTCGGGCCAGGTTGTCCAATGCACTTTGCTTGGCATACCTGCAATAGAGGTTCATTCACATCAGCTGATTCCATCCTTGATACATTCGATGTGTCGTTTGCGAGTTTTCATTTTTCTCAACGCCCGCCACCTATATACTTCTCTCCCAAATTTTACGCCATGAGAGTCCACTTTCCCCCGTGCCTTCCGTTATCTTTCTTCAGGGCATGCTGTCCATTGATACCATCTGATTCATGTTCAGCTCTAGCAAGCATAGGCCGTATAGTTCGTGAGTTTCCATTGTGGGGGTGTGATTTCGAATCAAAGCGTTTGAACATCAATTCCACCTACAATCTTTCTTCCGTTTCGATTCCTACCTGTGACCGTCTTTTCGCCACCGTCCGACGGCGGTGTGCTCGCCAGTGCGGCCGTCACCACCGCCTTCGCCTTCCTCGTCCACCGCTTCCCGCGCTCAGCCGCCGCCGCCGCCCGCCCGCCTCTGCCGGCCTGGACCGGCTCTCGCGGCTCATCTGACAACAGCGCGCGCGGAGCGGAGCGGGGCGGAGCGGCGCTGGGTTGCGCGGGGCGGAGTGGCTCGCGGGCCGCGCGCTCGCTCCGCCGGCCACTCGCTGGCTCGCCGGCCGGCCGGCCTCTCGCTCGGCCCCAGCGCCAGATCCGGCGGCGTAATTACTTCTCGGTATGAATTTTAAAAGCGCCCGCGCTCACAAAAAGCTGCCGGCCGCCTCGCGGCGCCCACGCCGCCCCCGCGGCAGTGCAGACAATGACGGAGACGAGGTGAGAGGCGACGCGTATAGTGGGAAAAGTGGGCTGAGGTAGTGGAGTGGAGTGGTATCGGTAACAATGATATTGACGGGGTAGCTCGAGATGCGGTGGGGCTGGAGAAGCGGTGGCGAGCTCGAGATGCGGTGGGGCTGGAGAAGCGGTGGCGAGCTCGAGATGCGGTGGGGCTGGAGAAGCGGTGGCGAGCTCGAGATGCGGTGGGGCTGGAGAAGCGGTGGCGAGCTCGAGATGCGGTGGGGCTGGAGAAGCGGTGGCGAGAGATGCGGTTGACTGCATCGAGGGTGGTGGGTTGGTGTTCGAGGGGTAGTTCGGCGTAGTAGAGGTCAAACGGGAGCAGGGCGACCTTGGCAAGGCTTTGTGCTTTGCCCGCCGGCGGAAGTCAAGCGTTCGAGTGGTTGGTTGTTTGAAGGTGAGAAGGAAGGAAGCAGGCAGGGAGATGCCGAAAAAATTATTTTACAGAAATTACTCTGGCATGTAAATGATGTAGCACTCAGTCGCCTTAATAATTAATTATTTCCCTTCCTAACTGATGTCGTACCACGCAGTGGCCAGGTTTGTGGTAGCTGAGGAGAATTTGAGACGCATCTTTAGAGAGGAGGAGCGAGTTGGTTGTATCATCCTTTCTGAATGCAAAGGTTTATGACAAGTCGCTGGCTGGTGTGTGGTAACACATTAATTTAAACTCTAAGATTAACAAACGATGAATATTAACTCATCATGAAGGCATTAATTTGAGATAGGTTTTTGGACAAATTTTACAAAGGAGAATAATTATTACGAACAATGAATATCTTCCAAACAAAATGTCAATAATGCTAATTAATTCGTTGAAATAATTGTAAATTATTCATTATTCATTCTCCCTGTTATGTATTTATCCATGCGGAACAACGGAATAAAACTGTTTGAATAAAATCATTATTTAAAAATGTCGGGAATATTTGACTCTCGTGACCTAAGTATAAGTAAAATGGGCATGAGAACATAATGATAATTAAGTAACTAATTCGTTTTTAGCAATTGTCTTCAGTGCAATTGACGTGCAATTACGAATTTTCCCAGCACGAGAGAGGATTAAAATGCTAAAGATTGTCACACTGCATCAAACAATACATTCCTTTATTTGTGATACTAACGGGTTGCAAGCACTTCAAAACATCCGGCCGCTATATACGTATAACTAAGATTGTTGCGTCCATTCAAATTTACTCCTGAAAATTACGATGTTTTGAACATTTAATCTGCTATTCAGATTGCCACATTTGACTGTAAGTGGTGGTTTCAACTGTGTATGAGATACACCACATAAGTGTCAATAGCAGCGTTCCTTTCCTTTAGCTCACAAAGGAAAGGTTTCTCTACTGTAGCAATAAGTTCAGCAAATAAATTCGACCGACTTGGCACATTGATTGCTCGAGCAGGAACTTCTGTGACACATAGGTTTCTCGCGCTATTATTTTTTTGTCTTGTTCGGTTTTCCGCATTGTTACTTCCGTCTTGCGGAGTTTCTCTGGCATACTTACTGGCTTCAAAGCGAAATCCTTGCATACGCAACTCGGTGCAGTTGCACACAGAGCTTCCAGGAAGAAACCGAGCTTCGCGCGCTGAGAATTTCCGTCGGAGTGCATATGGGCGAGGTAAAAGGCGGGAACACGTGTGGCGAAGCGAGCAGCCGATCGGGGAAGGCTCGAACCCGCAGACGCGTGACGCCGTGAACGCCAGGCATTCACGCAAAGCGGCGAGGCGCGAGATCCCTATCGGAACCAATTATCGTCCAGGCAGTTCTCCACGCGAGCCCAGCCGAAATGAAGTCATAGTCATTACGATCCCTACTCTTTATAACAGGCCAGTAAACAAACGGAATGGGCACGTTGCGCTGGGCAAATATTTCTTTGGCGGGCGGAGCGGGCGAGCTCCTTGCGGCGGGCGCGGCGCCGCCCTCGCTTGACCCGCGCGGGCGGGACGGGGGCGGGGCCGTGGGGCCGCGGGCGGTGGGGGCCGCTGCGCTGACGAAGCCCGCCTCCGCCCAGGCGACTCGCCCTCCCGCCCGCGTGCGCCTACTTGCTCGCCTGCCTGCTTGCCTGCCAGCAGGCCGCGCCCTACGCAGCCCCCAGGGGCTTCCGCACTGCTCGGGCTTCGACCCCGCGTGCCCGCCCTTCGCCTGCGCTCGCGCCCACGCGCACGCCCCGCCACACGCTCTGGCTCACGGCCGCACGCCCACGAGTTACCCACCTGCGCTTTCGTTCCTGCAAATGGATGTTGCTGCTTATTAGAACATCGCTTGCACTTGGTTCGGATGAGATACGCCCTGCGAAACGAAAGTGAAGGTACAGGGGTGAAGACAAGAAATATTGAAAAATTTTGCATTTTAATCCAACCTATCAATCCACCTTTTGCTGTTTTTTTTAAAAAAATTTAATGTCTCATTTATAAAATTATAATAATGCATTTTCTCCCCTCTGTACATTCTCTTTAAAATATCAGTATTGTCAACATCAAAACATTTGGTGTGAAATTATCTTAATTATCTTCTATTGATTTCACCTTCAATGTAAAAGATAAATAGAATACTCAGATGAGTCATCATTTATTTTCAATGAAAAAATTTGGATAGTCTAGTAGAGGAAACGATGAGAATGCGATGGTTTTCTGATTTACGACTGTTTATTACACTTTCGACATTTCGCTACGTAACACATAAAACACATTGTGTATAACTGATTGTATTGGCGAGGACAAAATTAAGTAATGATTAAGTGCGACGAAGACAACGATGACTTTGAGAATAAAAACGAACATGATGGTGCTGCTGCAGCTGATGTGATGATGAATAATGAACAACAAATAGAAATAGAAGAACAGCGATGTAATGTGGGAATAGACCACAGAACATTTTTCATTAGACATGAATGAAATTTGCGTTCGGTCAGTGTGAACACAAAGCAGACTGAGAAAGACAAAAAAAGGACGAAAGACCACCACTGCATCGCGGACCACCCACACTTTAGTTAATAGTTACGGTTCTGTAATCAAATAGTAGATAATGGTGGGAAACTTTAGAACAACAACCGGCATTAAAATAATTATTCCCTTTTTCTTCTTAAAAAAACGAGTGTGAACATGTCCACCGACAGAGGGACACTTTCCTCGACACCTGTGTCGGCGCGCGCCTCGGCTCTCGGAGCTCGGGGGGACTTTCCCATGCATCGGCACGCAAATCCCGCCCGGAGATTTGCCCGTCGAGATCGGCGACTCTCGAGCCTTCGTCTTCTCCTCCTCCTCCTCCTCCTCCTTCTCGTCCTCCTCCACTCCCTTTGCAGCAGCCGCAGCAGCATACTGCGCGCATCCGGAGCGGCCGCGCCCGCTTTTGTGTAAACTTGGCGTTCGGCGGAAAGGTCGCTGGCGACGGCGTCGGCGCGCGCGCGGGTCTGGCCCGCCGCACCGCGCCGGGCTGGCCGGCCCGGCCCGAGTATCCTCCTCGCCCGCGGTAATTGATACTCTTGCGAGACGGGCGGAGCCGGCTCAAAGCCCTTCCAATGCTTACCCACCCGCTGCCCGCGCCCCGCCTCCTCTTCCAGCCGCGCCGATAAACAAACAAACTAAACCAACAAAAAAGGAAGGGAAGACAACAGAAAGCGAAATATAATAAGTAAATAAACGAATTAAAGCTATGTATGGACGAGTTGCGAAATCGTGAAATCCAACAGACCTCTGCTATTATGTGACAATAAATGTTGTGGATTGTATTTGGATGTTTATAATGCGCACTCCATTTATTCTGAATGTGCAATTATTTGGTGTTAGTATGTGTACATTACATGTATTAATGTATTCTCAAAAGTTTCCAGAAGTTAATTTCCGGTACTTGATACATGAATTTTCCGCGTACTTTTGCATCATTTTCAAATACGTTTTAAGCTGTATCGTTAATTAATGTTTTTGTAACATATCGATATTAATTTTTACTTTGTATATATGATTCACGGGAATTCTGATCTGATTACACATTTTCATCCAAAACCCTGCACATTGTTTAAAGATTCAATGTATATCTTTATCAAACATTGATGTAATTCTTTAAATTAAAAGTTTAAATTGAAAGCTGATCTCCGTTGATTTCGCCAAGCGAGAACAACAGATTGTATCTGTTATCCAATTCTCCCTCGTGCCAGGTTACTGACCTGTGAAACAAGGCTGAGGCCACAACTTTCCAGATCTAGCTATTCATAAATATTTGCGGTTGTGTGGACTGTGAGAATGTTGGGCGTATGCTGATTCACTTAAAACTACTTTGCATGTTTTTCTCGCATGTCTTGTAGTTGTATTACGTGAAATACGGAGTAGAATTTTTCATTCGTTGTTTGGAGGCTGGCAGGTTCTCTCGTTTCAGACTCACAATACTTGTCGCTGTGAAGCCGTTGGTGTTCCGTGTCGGTGCTCTTTGTCAAAATCCCGTGCAACTTCAGAACTTGAGAACTTTCCGACTTGTGTTATAAATAACAACAGACTTTGATAAATATATCTGGCGTGATGTGTTCTGATTTTCTTTCTATGCGATGAGCTGTGCTGCTCTCCTATTGCTTATTCTTATATTTTTAATTTAGGCTTTTCGGAAGGCTATTAACGTAGGGCAAAGATTGCGCAGCTGTTTTGTTGTTTATTCAACAGGTGTTAAAAAATTTGAAAGCTTCAACATTGTTTAACCGTCAGTAATATGTATAATTCATTTATCAACGTAGTATTAAGTATTCTGTGATTAGAATATATTCAATTTCTAATAATTGCACAGGTGTTACAAAAGTACACAAAAACTTGATGTAACTCAATCCTTAGAGACATTTCCTTTCTCTTATTCAAAATTTAATCTTTATTAATGGTGATAGGGCATTTTGTATTTTATCGTATCTATTAAAGTAGATATAGAGGGCTGATATATTACTAAAATAACATTATTTACAATAAAATAACGTAAATAAAGCTAGATTTTTTAATGGAAAACGGGTTTCGAAATCAAAAGGACAACCACAATAGAAGAATTACAGTTCTCGGAAATGAAATATGTCACTTTAATAACTAGTGACTATTAATTATAAAATTATACGTAATCATTACCCATCTGAAACTTTAATTTTTAAATATAATAATAACAAGGTCTTTATTAAGGTTATGTGTCGCAAAATTTTACGGAGTATCAATGAAGATATCCCCGAAAAGTAAAAAAAGAATCGTGCTACATTTCTCTTACTCTACAATTCGCGAACACTTCGTGGACCACAGTGTATTTTTATTTCTTTGTAGAGTTATCTTTATTTTGTAACTGAAAGAAAATCCGACATTCAATGGGGTCGCTGTAGGCGACTTTATTTCTCCGAGATTCGGAAGTTGAATCTCTTTGCCATGGGCGAACTCTCAGTCGCGAATCCGCGCACAAAACGCGATTCGGAAGGCGTCAGAGGACTCCGTTAATCGCAGATCGAGATGTTTACTCGGAAAGCGAGTCGTCTTCAACAGGCGAGAGCTCCTGCGACTGGCGATGCATTTGAGAAGAGCGCATTCAGAGGAGCAAAAAGTGCCGAAACGGAAAGTCATAGGAATTGAGTGGCAGTAATTGAAATAAAATCTGCAAATTAAAGATCATTTCATTTTTTGTTTGGACATTCTTTTAGCTTCCCATATGAAGCCTATTGCCTTCTTCTAAACATGGCGGTGAATTAATATAACACATTTCGTAGGAAGTGTTGCTGAGATTGGCGAACGAAGTTAGTATAAATGTATGAAATGTTGCATAAACCTAAGGCTTTCTTTCGGACATAAATTCATGATACTAAAATCAAAAGGTACCTGCAAATTAATTAATCTGCTGATTAAAAAAATCAAAACAATCTAAATTTTTCCATTACTTGGTAACATTTAGATTATTTTAGTGCCTTCATTTTTTTAATTACACATTCTAAATCTTCTGTAAGGAATTGGTTTGAATCACACGTAAAATTTGTTATTAGACAAATGCATTTATTAATTATATTTTAATCGACATTCCCAGCAGTTTCATCTGGTTCTTGAGAGCTCTAGGCTGGCGCTCTCCCCAATCAAACACAGATAAACTTGTAGAACGTCAGCAACTTACACTAAATCGACTCTTTTGTTTTGTGCAGACCATCAGAAGTTTCGAGGGCGAAGATACTTTGATGCACCTGCGTAAGCGGGAGGGTTTTTGGAATGGCCCCATCGTGGACTACTGCGTTGCTACCGTCCGTGGCCAGTGTATGCTAGGCAACGGAAGCATGTGATAAGACTAGAGGGTCTGAGATTTGGGTTGGCACAGCGAAATGCTAGTAGGATTTCGTTCGGCAAAGTTCTTGCCTATTAACTAAGCTAGGAATATGAACCCTTCATCTGATTTCATAAATTACTGTTTTGCTTGCTGCAGTATTTACAAAGAATGAATTTTTGACAGCACAATGTTATCTCCCGTTATCAACGTAAAAGTTGTCGTAGCCAAGCTTTAAAACCACGTTGTTTGCAAAGCTGTCGTACATTAAATGCTATAGTATCCCTTGTTCAAGAAATATTCCGAAGAGACAAAATGTATGCGGTTATTCGGACGCATGCTGTTCCTCCTAATTCGCGACCCACCGGTCGTCACTGATGCCCATTGGCTTTGCAAATATGAACAATCCATTGGTTGTATTCGATCGCATTGTTATGAGAAAACAGACTGCACACACAGGCTTCCACCGTGTTAGAATTAAAAAACACAATTAAAAAATAGAGAGATAGCCTTGAAGCTAAGAATATTCGTCGACGTACCTCCAATAACCAGCTAAGAGGCGTCATGGGAATCAGCGTCTTGGAACAATGAAGGCAGCGATGCGTAAGGCGGTGACGATGCGACACGCCTGTAAAACATCCTCTGTCGGTCGGAGTTTGACAGGTCCGTTCGGGAGCGTTTCATTGTACCCGCGGGCGCTTTCACAGTCACCCATCGTCTCCGTCCGGGTCGTCCGTCAGCCGCCTCGCGCTTCGCCACCTCGCCGCGCCGGTTCCGCCGCCCTGTCACTCTCCTGTCCGTCAACGCGCTCCTCCCGCCTCCCCGCCACGCCCCGCCTCGCCCCGCCCCCGCCGCAGGCACCCGCGCCCGGCTTCCGCTCGCGGCGCCCCGCGATAAGTGTTTTCTTTCCCTAATGGAAATTTTATTCTCAATTGGTTTAATTTTCTCCGGCGGGAAACGGAGGCGCAGGATTAGTTCCGTGCGGCGGCGGGGGCGGCGTGGGTGGGGGAGGCGGCGGCGGCGGGGGCGATGGCCGGAGACGGGGGCCGAGGAGGTGGAGGAAGGGGGTTGGGCACGCGGTTTTTGCTGCAAGCTGTGACGAATCCGGCCGAGACACGAGGGGTGGGGTGGGGGTTGGCGGTGCGGAGGCCTCCCCCTTCCCGTCCCCCAAGCTTTTTTGGATTCCTGAAATAATAAGCCGGTGAGCTTCTCCGGCGCGTAGCGGAGGTGGGCCTGGCGGGCGGGGGTGGAGGGATGAAGGTTGTGCTCTGGAATGGGGGCGGGGTGGGGGTGGGGGGACAGGCTGCGCTTTGTGCCGCCTGGCCGCCTTTTCGTAATTACTCTTCGTCGTCTTCGCCGGCGTCTCGGCGACGGCCGACGCGCCGCACCGCGCAGAGACATGGCGGCCGAGGGGCTGTGGCGTGTCGCAAGGATCTGCATGCGGGCGACTACTTCTTTTTGGCGGTTAGTCTTTTATTTTTCTAGTGGAGGAAGGGTCAATGGTAGTGTAAACGTATCCTCTCTTCCGGCACGTGAGAGCACATTTATTCAGTAACAAACATTTCTTACGCATTTGGATCTTCGATGTGGAAGAACATTTATGTAGATTTAGAAATGAGCATTCATATACAAATGTCTGCCAAAATAAAAAAAAAATACAAGTAAAAAAAATCAAGTAACACATTATTCACATTTTTACTGTTGGGGACCATAGTATATATTTAGGAGTATTGTCATTTTTGGTGACACAATTTGTCAACAGATATTTTGCAGTAGTACTAAAGCGTGGTATTAAATGCAAGATGATTAGTGAAAGGAGAGATTCAAATAATGAAATATGTGAAAATATTTCTGTCGAGTCTGACATGTTCAGTATTTTACATGCCACTATCATATTCGTGGATAATGTCTCAATTTCTTCCTTCATATATCGTTTGCCATGAACTGAACGATGTACTGAACTTCCTAATATTGAATCCAATAGTGTGGGAACAGCTTCTATTATACTCCTAGCAAACGTTCTAGATTGATGCATTCATGATTTATCTATTCAGATTATATTCCAATGAAATATATTCTAGTTAACAATTTTAAATCATTTGAGTTACAACAGCGACTGGGTGATAATTGTTTGTATTTAAAGAGCTATCGTATCACAAAACGACTGTAGAAATACGCTGCAATCGTCACAAATGTTTCTGCCCGAGCGTTTGTCGAGCGTCCGTATGAACCATGGTCTGACCGCGCATTTACATTTGTCGAGCGTTAGCACTGGCAACCCCTCTCTCCCCCTTCCGCGCCGGAGAAATGTGACGCCTCGTATACGTGCGGCTATTACTATACGTTCTGCCGCTCTTCGTCATGTTACAACACTTCACTCGCAACACTATAGCTCACCGCAAACGCCACGGCGGCAAATGGGCGGCGGAACGATCGCCCTCCGCGAGGCGGCGGCGGCGGCGGCCTCCGCCGTATCGGAACCACTGTTGGCCGCCCGCCGCCCGCCGCCCGCCGCCCGCCGCCCGCCGCCCCACTGCCTGCCGCCCGCCGCCCCACTGCCTGCCGCCCGCCGCCCCACTGCCTGCCGCCCGCCGCCAGCTGCCCGCCCCCCTTCGGCGTCGCCGCGCGTTATGGAGGTTATCGCGCACTGGACCACCGGCGCCGCGCCGCCGGTCTATATTATGCCCCGACCGCGAAATGTCGAGGAATATGACCGGGCAGCGACAGGACGGCTGTTTGCCCCCGGCGAATTCTCTCAGGAGACTTGGCAAAGGCCAGCGGCCGAACTCAATTGCCCACTGGGTGTTGTTTTACGAATAATGGTAATGGTAATGGTCATGAAGGCTGTGAGAAGGGTAAGAGGTGCCACTGAACTTCATGAATTCTTTATTAATATAAAGCTCAAACTGTTTTGACTTTTGTTTTATTATCTAGCAACTTCGCGTTTAATATTTCGCCTTCTTCGAAAATAAAATGGTATACTACTTCAGAAAATATAGTACATGAAAACATTTTTAAAAAAATTATTTTTAAACTCTAAATTTCATTGAAGGTTAGACCTAGTATAAAACAAGGCATGTAAGAAAATTATAAAAGAAACTTCTTACAAAACAAAACAAAAATGTATTTTGTATGTATTTCTCGTTTTTTGCATCGATTGCCCGATCTTCCCGGCTAACTAACGGTGTCTCCAATGCCTGGGCCTAGTTTAATTCCCATGTGAGGGGTGAAGGGGGAAGGGAGGTAAGAGAGAATATGGTGAATATGATGTACTCCCTTGAGTAACTACTGAACTCTGCCCGATTTAGCTTTTGTTTCTCAAGCTGCTACAGAATGAGACTATTTTAAAGACTATTTTTGCCACGGCCGGGAATCGAACCCCGGAATCGCACCAATGGAAGCTGGTACGCTGTCCTTGAACAAAAATATTAAAATTAAATAAAATATTTCTTTCCCTAGGGGCAAAAATATTAAAATGAAATAAAATATTTCTTTTAATCGAGGAAGATGTATTCAATGCTGTAGTAACTACGATTTTGCCTCCTACAATACAATTCTTACTCGTTTCTTCACATGCTGAAAATGATTTGGTAAATTATCAGTTGTTTCCAAGTTGTGTTTTTTACTTCTTCTCATGCCTAATGAGGCAAATACTCATGACAATGATAGGAAGATTAATTTCAATTCAATTGGTTGTTATTTATGAAACTATTTGGTACCTGAACACATTAGTTACGTAGAATATACCAGATATACGTATTTGCGAAATGCAATTATATGGCAAATTCGTACTTAGAAGTGAAGAAACAAGTATCATTGTAACAGAAGTTATAATTTTTCTGTTCAAATTTGAAGATCTAGTATCAACTAGAGACTGTGTGTTGTGAAGACTCGAGATTTTTCCGAGATGTGTGGAATCAAGAAAAACCATCTCCATCGTTCGTTTCAACTCAGGGTCTTGTTGCATGCTATTGTTTTCCGTCGCAGTGGGTTAGGGGGGAAATTACATCTGAAATTATGGCTCGAGTACCGCGTTAATTACGTACGTACGGTTAATAACTTTGCAATTGACGCGAGGGCTTTCCAGGAACGCCTCGCGTTTCTCAGGTTACTCGGGCTGGAAGAAAACACAAAACAGATACCTACGTTATTTAACAGCTGTCGACCATCTTTTTCAAGATTGAGTATGCAATGAAAGAGAAGACATAAAGGTGTTCTCTGGCTATGAATTATTGTGAGGCTTGACTTATCGATCACTTCAGAAAGAGAAGATATGAGGTGTTTTCTATCAAAAACAGCCCTTTTATGACAATTTTACAAGAGACAAAAACTTTTTGTGTTCAAACATGGTGTGATCTTAAAGGGTATGTTCCCGCCGCATTTTAGTACGTGAAAATAAACTAGATTTGAACTTTGATCTTTTATGTTATGAAAAACTTATAAATATGACAAAAAATTCAAAAAGTGAATTTTGGTAAAAAATGAAGTAAGGTGGTTATTTCAGGAAAATCCTCTTATGCAAAAAAAGAAACACTATGAATCTATTTTTTTGAGCGTTTAGAAGGGAAAGAGGATCTTTCGTTTAACAATTTCTAAAAGTTCAATTTAAATTGTTTAAAATTAGTGTTTATTTTCTAGCTAGATACTTTTTTAAAATATTTTTTATTACAGACTAAATAAAAGTGCGTTTCCGAAAAAAAGTTGAATGAAATGTTTTAAATTATGTTTTGAATATTTCTTATGAAGACTAATGTTATGATAACTTGGAAGATGCTCATTATTGTCTTTGTGACGACGCAAGCTGTTTTATCATGTTGTCCCGTGACTCGCACAAGATTAGGACTCTCGGTATCACCAATACATTTATAGAATGCAACACCTTAATCTGCTGGACAGATGCAAACTCAAAAAAAGGAATTCTATTCCATTAATATCAGTATAGCAAATTTATTTCTTTATGTAAGTGAGGATATTTGACAATGCGGCATAATACAGCAAAGTACGAAAAGACGTTTCAGCTCGAATCACGCAGTCTGTTGCTGACGAGGGGCCGTTCTTGAGAAGTTCGCGGAAAATCCTTTGAACTCGTTTGAACTATCCCTTGGCATGTCATTTTTCTTCCTCCGCATTTGTAATAAAGCAGCCTTCGCTCCCCGCCTGCGGCCCCCCGTCCCCATCCTCGTCCCCGTCCCGCCCTCCCCCCGCGCGCGAACATTCGTCGTCCTCGCAGTTCCTTCCCCTTGGACCGGCGCTGCTCCCCCCGCCCCCGCCCCGCCCCCGCCCCGCCCCGCCCCGCCCCGCCCCCGCCCCGCCCCCGCCCCGCCCCCGCCCGCTCAGCCCCGCTCCCGCCCCGCCCCGCTCCCGCCCCGCTCCCGCCCCGCTCTCGCCCCGCCCCGCCCCTCCCCGACCCCTCCCCGCCCCATCCCCACTCCATCCCCGCCCAGCCCCAGCCCCGCCCCAGCCCCGCCCCAGCCTCGCCCCCAGCCCCGCCCCAGCCCCGCCCCAGCCCCGCCCCAGCCCCGCCCCAGCCCCGCCCCAGCCCCGCCCCCGCCCCAGCCCCGCCCCAGCCCCGCCCCAGCCCCGCCCCAGCCCCGCCCCAGCCCCGCCCCAGCCCCGCCCCAGCCCCGCCCCAGCCCCGCCCCAGCCCCGCCCCAGCCCCGCCCCAGCCCCGCCCCAGCCCCGCCCCAGCCCCGCCCTAGCCCCCATGCTCCGTCCGCACACTCATCCTCACCCCCACCCCCACCCTCGCCTTCGCCCCCGCCCCGCCCTCCAAAGCACTTTTCCCTCCGCTTCCGCTTCCGCTGCAGCCGCCTCTGCCCGCCCCAGGCCCTGAGCCCCTCCAGCTCGGCCATACTTCACCATGTCATCCAATTAATCCATTCGCGAGTTCATTCCTTCGTTCGGTTTCTTCACGCCTTTTTAATTTTGCAGCCTCCCGTTTTCTTCTCCTTGCGTTGTTTCGTTGCTCTCCCCTTCTTTATCGCCACCTTCTCATTCTTATTCAGTTTTTTTGTTGTTGGAGCTTTTTCTAACTAAAACTACCTTCGTCCAACATTCCCTAGTCATTCCGCGTTATCATACCGGGTGTTTCGCCAACTGTGAGCCACCCTCATATCTTCTAAACAGTTCACGATATAGAAATACAGGGTTCGCTCAACAATGCGGAATCATGAGGCAAGTAATAAGCCGTAAAGATATTGCTCGTAATGGTTTTAGTTTTCGAGCAATTTTATTATCATTGATTTTTTTTAAACGCAACTGTATATTTTTCTCACTAACAATGGATAGATCATAGAGGAATTCAATGATAAATCATTCGTTAATGCTTTGAAATTAGTTTGAATATAAAATAATATTTTCTGGCATGTTTAAATTAAACCGACAAAATTTCCTTTAGTAGACCTCACAACTGGTGAAGGTGGCCTTCGCTTCGCAGCCCGTGTCAGCCTCAGCGCCGCGAAGGCCACCTCGCCCAAAGGCGACACTTGCAAGGGCTGCTACAGGAAATATTGACTATTTAAATGAAAATCACATATCAAAAAGTCAATTTTTGTGCTCAAATTTCTATTAAAAAATTAACAACTAACTAAATATTAAAATACTAACAACTCGACAGCCCGCTATGGGCCTGAGCCGACCAGCGGTTCCTTTCCCGTAGCTTTTCCTTTCCCTTTCCGCTATGGACCTAGGCCGACCCAGCCTCTCCGCCATGGGATAAGGGGTTCATGTGGTTACCACGAAGACATCCCTTCACCGTATATACTAGTCTTCATAACCTTGGAGGGGGGGGGGGGGGCTTTCTCATCGTAACGCAGGGACATTTGTAACATTTGTACATACTGGGACATTTGTAAGGAAAGTGCACAGGACTACAACCCCTACCCACAAAAAAATTCTGGTTGGGCAACTGTAGTCCTATATTTTTACTTTCCTCCCGATTCCTTCTGAAGGTTTCCTTGGAAGTTCCTTGGGTTCTTTGCGTTCCGCTCGCCTTCCCACGTGGCCAACGGCGTTGGCGGTGGCGGGGCGGCGTGCGGGCGTCTCCACGGGGCGCCGCCCGCCGGCTCGGCGCTTGCGTGCGCGCCGCGCGTATATCGCGACTGAGCCGTCCCCCGTCCCCGCCCCGCCCCCGCTGCTCCGCCCACGGGGTTCGGCTGGCTGGCTGGCGGGCGGGCGGGGCCGGCCAGCAGGAGGCGCGGGCGGATGCGAAGGCGGCGTTGGGTGCTGGGAGCTCGTTGCTCCAAGAGGCGTGCCTTTACTTCTCGCCGACAAAGCCTCGCCCCCCCCCCTGCCCCTCGTCTGCCGCCTCCGCGGCTGCTGCGTCGTCGTCGTCGTCGTCGTCGTCGTCGTCGTCGTCGTCGTCGTCGTCGTGACTGCTTATCGCGGCGTAGGCTGCCACTGACAGTAGTCGTTGTTTGGTTTACCTTGTGCTCTATTTTTGTTTCTCATCTATTGCATTTGCTTCGGTTATCTTGGTTTCGTGTACATTCTGTAGGTTTTTGATGATTTGGCAATTCCTTGTTTTGAGATGTGCAAGGTACAGAGAGGGAACAAGATTATGTAGGACGTATAATTTATTCTTCGAAAGATATATATATATATATATATATATATATATATATATATATATATGAGTAATACTGTTAGCTTTCTTAAGTTTTAGAAAATGCAAGCAAAGTTCTCTGTTAGGGTGTATTGGTTCATATTTGTATATAGATTACTAATCGTAACAACGTTGTACTTTCGAGATCCAAAGAGATTCCGACGAGTTTCTCACATGCCTCCATCACATTCTACGTCTCATTTGCATTCACTATCTTGTCTTTGCTCGCACTTCCATATCCGGATTCGCCTCTTCCCTTTGTATCACGAGCGCAGTCTACTTTTCCGATCGGGTCCACCCATGACTCTACCTTCCCTCCCTTCTCCTTTCTTTCCCCCGCTCCCTCCACCTCCGCCGCCACCACCGGTTCTTTAAACACCCGTTCACGGAGTCGTTCGCGGTCGCTCGTATTTTCTCGGCGGCGCGTGACTGTATATTACGGACCGGCGGTGGCGAAGGGGGCGCAACAGAAATTGAATAAAAGTAAAAACTTGCCTCCATAGAGCGTGCCGCTTGAGTTGTTGGCGAGGCCGACTTGTATGGGAGAAGTATGTGTGCGTGTGTGTGTGAGTGTGAGGAAGAGAGAGAGAGGGGGGAGTAAGAGACAGAGGGGGTGAAAAGAGGGAGGGGTGGGGTGGAATGGAGATCCTGAATTACGGATCCTGACCTGGCGCATAGGACTGAGGACTTGCTAATACTCTATGTTCCTCTGCTGCTTGTCGTGTTGGACATGCATTCGAACAATCCAGCTGCTGAAGTCCAGTTGCAAGAATTGCTTAGACGAACGCTACCGAAGCCAGTTACGAAAGACGGGTGTTGTTTGTGTAAAAGATTGTAAAGAGTCATTGTAAATATTGCATCCACAGATACTAAATTTCGCAGACAGATACGAGTTAAAAATTATGCTAGTTTCTTAGCTACGTTTAATAAATAGGTAAATATAATGGGAGTTCGTAATGTATATGACCGACAAGGACTATGTATTTGATAGTTCTAAATTAATTTCATTTAAAAGGTTATGGAATATTTACTGAGAGTTGAAGAGGTTTCAGATGAACTGTACTGTCTGAAGATTCCTAGCACGGATTTCCGATCTGTCCTCTCATGTCAAGATTCCACTAACTGGTAAGATCATAACATGGAAATACCAATGCTGTTAAAAATGTTAAATTTGATACGTTAAAATTTCTGAAAATGTAGGATTATCACAGAAATGCTTTACAATATACATAATGCAGTAAATACACACAAAATATAATAAATTTACTTTATTAGTTTTGTTAGATTCACCTTTCTTAGTACGTATACTTGACTGTAAGCAACCTTTGTTCTCGGTATATATGCATGAACAAACCACTTGTGGAAAACAATGCGAAGGAATTCATGATTCGACATCATAACCAGGCAGATAATTGGAGTTGCGAGATGCCACCATAGATTTGTAACGACTCCTTTCGATAATCAATTTCATTTTGTTTTTGAACTGAAATACGTGAACCTAAATTAAGAAGAAATAGCCCAACTTTACACCTAATCCGTGAATGTATTTTGCTCGCTCTGAAGAGTGGACGACAATAGCAGCGAACACCAGCCCTAAGATGCAACCATTTTTTAAAAAAATGTTCTTGGGGTTCACCGAGCGGAAATTACGACGACGCGTGGAAGATTGAAAAAGAAAAGGGCGGAGAGAGAGCATTAACACTCGCATCATCGTCTTTACCGCGAGTGCGTCGAGTACCTCTCAAAGGAGGCAATCTCCATTCACCCATCCGCCCGTCCTCCTCCCGCCCACCCTCCCACCCATCCGCCTGACCTTCCTCCTCCCTTCATCCCTTCCGCCCGCCCGCCCGTCCTCCCTCCCCACCGCCCGTGTTCCCAACCTACCATCTGCATGTCCTTCCACCCATCCTCCCATCCACACGTGTTCCCACCCACCCATACGTTCGTCCTCCCCTACTCACTCACCCGCGTTCCCACCAATCCACCCATTCGCCCGTATTCATATCCATCCATCCATCCATCCATCCATCCATCCACCCACCCATGTATACCACTTGCCCGCCCACCTGCGTACTCACTCGCCATCTTCCAGCCTTCCCACCCGTCAGCCCATCCTCTCTCCCAACCACCCACCCACCCATCCACGCGCTCGAATACCGTCGGTGGGCGTGTCGTCTCGCGGCGACTGCCCGTAGCGTCGCCCATCGCCGTCATTCTCGGGCGAGTCGTAGAAAGTAATAGCACTCAGCGCCAGCGCGGCCTGCTGCTTCGACGCCGCCTCCGCCGCCTCCGCCGCCTCCGCCGCCTCCGCCGCCTCCGCCGCCTCCGCCGCCTCCGCCGCCTCCGCCGCCTCCGCCGCCTCCGCCGTCGTCGCCACCTCCGCCGCCGCCTCCGCCGCCGCCGCCTCACTTCCTCACGGATATGGCGCCATAAGAAGAAGATGAACAGGAAAGAAGGACAAAGCCTTTTCCGAGGTGATTACGAGGAGTGGGGCTCTTTACGGTGGCGCGCCGCCATAGGGACGGGGGCGGGAGCGGGGGCGGGGTGAAGTGGCGGAGGCTGCGGCGAGAGAGGGCGTAGGCGGCGCGGCGGTCAGACTTCGCTGGAGGAGACTGCCAGCAATTTACGGTCCAAGCAGCATCGGGCGGTGTTGCAGAATTATGGTGCGAGACTAATTGACGTAGAGCGACCCATCGCTTAGTGGTCGGTGCATTCGTTTTCTTGTGTATCTGAGCTTCGTATCAACTTCGGATTCCCGGTCAACCACATGCGCGGGTTTGCTTTGGACCAAACGGGTGGGCGATGAAATCTCATGTTTCTCTCGACAGCTTGCTTCGTTGTTGTTTCGTTCCATTTCATTCTACCATTTTAATATACTTATCAAATTATTTATTATCTCTTAAATAAGCGAAATATTATGCACAGGGGACAGAAATACCAATTCCAAACACGTATTAAAATAAAATGTAAGATAATATTAAAGTAAAAAATTCTTGCATTCTTTCGTACGAGTTACGTCTGATACCGACCGACAGAGGAAACAAATCCATAATGAGTTTTCTTGAAGTAGTCTCTTCGTGAGTATTGCAAGTTATTTCCAAAAGTTCATACAATTAAAAATGTTATTGATTATTCGATTGAATTCATAAACAATGAAAACCAAATATTTGATAACATTTTTGGGGAAAAACATTAAACTAATGTCCATGGGTGTTGATGACTGGAAAATAGTATTGTCAAAAAGGGAAATGAGTATTTGTTGTATATTGTTATTTTAAGATGGTGTGTAGTTTTATGCGCAGGTTGACTTGTTACCTTGAGCGCCATGCACAAAATTTACATATTTACATATAGTACTGTGAAGGATTTTTCGCTCATCAGTGTTACCAAATTGAACATAAGCTTAAATACCAACAAAGATTTTCAAGTAATTAAGTTCATTTACCAGTCATACCGCGTGCGCTTTTAATTACATGAAATATCTCAAGCCACGTCCCCTTTCTGGCCGTGGCGTCTTAAGCGAGTGCACTAACGCGCTCTCGCTCTCTCTCTTTTCCCCCCTCTCCCTCTGACCGGTTTTCGTGTGAATTATTACCACGAATCCTCAATATCAAGGTAAATTGTCAATAATTGCCGTCTCATTATTGTTTTTCCATCTAGAATCGCCTCTAATACTTCAATTACAGGTTTATAGCCCCTGTAGTGAAGTGTACAAATCGGTGGTACTCCTACAGCATTGAAACGGGCGTTGGAATCATTCGAGGAGGGAGGGGATCAGATCGCCCAAGTGTAGTTGAAATCCGATTCGGAGCGGCTTGTGGCGATAACAGTGCGGTTAAAGCGTTCCCGAGGCGGAGCCCGGACTGGTCCTAGATCGGCGCGAGCGCCGGCGCCAAGCGCTACCGCGCGGGGGCGGGAGCGGGGGCGGGGGCGGGGGCGGGGCGCGACCGGTTCTCGCCGCCACCGCCAGCGTCTCCCCCGCCGCCGCCGCCACGACAGGTGCGTCGCCTCCACATCGCCTTCGCCTCCGCCGCCGCAGGGCTTACGTAACGCGCCGCAGGTTCAAGGCCTCGCGAACGGCGGAGTAGGCGGTGCCTTAAAAGTCGTGGAGGCGGAGGGGAAGGCAGAGCAGAGGTGGAGGTGGCGGCGGTGTGGTGACGGTAGTGTTGATGTTGATGACGTTTGTGATGGATTGATGGGATCAGTGTCGGTGCTAGACATGGGCAGACCGGGCGATCGCTCGGGGCCTCGCGAGTCAAGGGCCCCGATGGGGAAAAAAAAAATAGTAAAAAAAATAGTAAAAAAAAAAAAAAATTCAAAGTCGGGTGAATCGTTACCGTGAGTTTGTATGTTGTGGCACAGTAGGTTGATAACCCATAAAGTTTTCAATTGATTTTTTACCGTAAAGAGTCATTATTTATAAGACAGGACTCTAGGAATAAAACATGACGGTAACATTAAAAGAAGTTCTACTGAAATCCATATTATTATTATTATTATTATTATTATTATTATTATTATTATTATTATTATTATTATTATTATTATTATTTTCATGTATTTAACAGATAAGAACTACATAATTTTGCCGTTTTAAGCTCATCATGAAAATTGTATTATTTGGTCAGTAAGTACTTTTACTGAAAACTATTATTGAAAATATATTTTAAAAAACTTTTTCTAGCTTTCTTTTCTAAATTTTTATTATAATTTGTTAAATGAACTCATAAATTGTTGATAAAACTTTCACATTTTTAATTTTTTCGGGGGGGGGGCTACTTTACATCATTGCCCTGAGCCCAGAATTGTCTAGATCCAGCACTGATGGGGATGGAATGATATGTGAAAGCTCTCGGCTGCCCGGGTGTAACAGATGGTGTGAAAGATGGCAAGAGATATTGCTGACAGAATCTGAAGCATGTCCGCGTACGAGTGTCTTTAAATGATGGTGGTAGCTAAGGAGTGAGCCGAGCCATTAGTAGGTTGTGCGATAGAAACAGCAATAGTAGTGGTGTGTAAATATTGTGGGGTAATACGGCTAGCAGAGTCGGAGATGAGATCGCGCTTGGTGGATTGAAAGGAATGATGGAGAAGGTAGTAACGGAGGTGGTGCCGCAAGAGCCTGACTATAAGGCAGTTTAGACGATGCGGAAACTGTTAAAATGGGCTTTATTGGGATAGTGTATGGTTGTGCTGTACAGATCGAAGAGACACGATGAGGCAAAGAACAGCTGCCAGTTGGAGTAAAAGAGGATGTGGACTAATCGAGGAAAATGATGGAAGTTGCTAAATCGGCGGGCTGTATTGTCTTAAAAGTACACATTCTAAATTAATTGGAGGATTTTAAATTCATTTTGACTCATATTTACATACAGTTCTTTCTGAGGGTGATATCACACAGGTTGCTTTCCGTTCTTGTTTTCTTTCCGTAGTGATCTTTAAGTAATACCATGTTAAAATCCATGTTTCGATTTGCATTCATGCTACAAGAATGGCAGGATCCTTTGGTGTTTGACGAAACATCATTAGCATGACCGTTTTGTGTCGTTCATTATAATTACAAATTCAGTTTGCGAAATTATTTTATTTATTATTATCATCAATTTGCCTATTAAAATAATGTATAATATGAAACGATATTTAAAAAAAATATGTTTGAGCTTCTTTTTCAGAATGTTTGAATAATGTTCTTCTATTGCTTTGTAATGACTTTAAACTAAGACACTTTACGCCTTATTTTCGTATATGTAAAAGATGAAATGGTAAAGCCAGCGAGGGTCAAGCTCAGCTGGAAAACAAAGAGGTGCCGTAGAGATGGCTGCAGACCCCCTCCCCCCCACCTGTACTATGAAGATTGCCGTATGTGCACACAAGTTTGACGTACGTACGCGGCATTGGCGGTATCTAGGAGTCTGCCATGATGTTGACGTTAGTCTGTGGCTTTGTAGAATTCGGGGCACAGGAGGGTGGTCCGTACGTGCTGTATCATTGTCGAGTAGAGGATAATACGTCTGGAATAGAATGGAGGGTGGCATGGGCGTCTATCTCCTGACGCCCGTGGTGCGATGCAAACTCCAGGGCAAGTTGGTTAAGTGGTTGGCGGCAGCTGAGAACTTGTGCCTCTGTTCGATCCCCGACTCGCCCTGAGTGAAGTGGTGTTAGCTGAAGGTGTGCCTCGCTTACTCCCGGGAAATGGTGCCCGCTCAACTCGTAAACCCCCGAGAACTTACTCGTCTCTTTGATATTCATCCAAATACGCTATTTTACGATTTAATACTGATTCTAAAGTTAGTTTGATCTGTATAATTTGCACGTGTCGTTACGTTGCTTGTTACAATAATACTACTCCAGGCCAATTTAATAATATAATATTACAAAAGAAAATGAATTAACGCACAGAAAAGACAAAATCTAATGAAGTAAATACAGTACCTTCATACGCCCTACAAGTATTTAAACACAAATCAGATTGTTTCTTTGTAAACGTTTGATATTTTCATTCTTTAGTCATTGATTTTTCATTTTGCTTAATTTTGTTTCTTTAACTTATCTTCTTTTATTTTATTTTTAGAAATTCTTCCGAAAATGTTTCTTTCGTTCCGACTTAGTATGGTAAACATGGTAATTAGTATGTTTCGGAAAATCTCAAAGAGGAGGCCAATCTCTTACCACGTTAGCTTCGGTTTTTGGTCGGGGAGGAGGTATAACTGTTACGAAATGAAAACAGAACTTTGTACGAGTGTATCCTCTCGTAAGGGAACGAACAATTCAGTGATGTAATGGGTTGCTATGGAGGCGAGTTTGTTTTGAGAGAGGCTAGCTAGAATTCGCAAGGGATGGACGCATGACGAATAAGTCGTGATATTTAAAGTGAAATTCTTGTTTAAATACACAATTAGTAGTGTCTTAAAGTGATTAGAAGATCGGCGAAACCTCGGGGTAGGTATTAGACACAGTTAATCGGTGGTTAAAGAACACAGAACAAAATATCCGCGAATGCGCAGCAGGTAAGTTTGCCGATTGTTTAGCCATCCAGAACTTCCGAACATTATATTTTTTATGGTTTCCGAGTTCATTGCTGTGTGTTTACGGACCTCAAACAAAACACTTAACGGTATTGTTAATACCCTTGCGGACCTTTCTGATTCTTTATGCCCGAGCGCCTTTTGTATACTTTATGGCCCGCTCTAATACCAACACAACACATACAACATTTTTATGAATTTGATTTATTAAAGTTATGATGCAAATACAATAAATAAATAACATAATATTCAAATAAGTAAAATAACTCGTTATAAACCTTATTTTGCTTAATTGATTTGAAATTTGCAATTTTGGAATGTTCCCGTGAATATACAATTGCCACCAGTCACTCATATTTCACTGTTAGGTATCACCTTTTTTAAAGACATAGTATGTGCTTCTTGAGTAGCAGTACTACTCGTTGTAACAAGATGTATAAGGCACATCGGCTAACATCCTCGAAAGGTTATTTTTTTGGTGTTATAACATATTCTAAATTCCTTTTGGCAACAGAAACAAATAACCTCAAAATAGCGTTTCATCATCGCAATATACACTGTTATTCATACTGTTATATAACTCTCAAATACACCGTAAACATTTTCATATATTTTTCGAAATTTTACTAAAAACCACTGTAGTTTTGTTAGCTTTCGCGAGAATTTCCGCAAAAAATTCACAATATTCTTTCATTTTGTACGAACAAATCAGTCCATTAACAATTATGCAATAGTAAATAGATACACACTGTTTTGTTTATCTGACTTTTTTTGATAAATGACTATTACAATGCATTTTTCACTTTGACGCAAGAAAAATTACAAAATGTTTCGAATTCTCGTTTAAATCAGCAACGAACTAGTAAACCATAAAGTTTTGTATGCACCACAGGCGTTACTAGATGGTTTTTGTCCCTCAGGCCACTTCCAAACCCTCGGGCTAGAGGCCCTCGGGTTTGAAGTCGCCTTCAGAGCAAAAGCATCTACGTAACGCCCTTGATACATAAATAACTATTTTTCGTTGCAACTTAGTGTTTTATTTGACAATCCTCAAGAGTGAAGATAACGGACATCGTCGTTGCGTTAGTGGAAAGCAGTGGCAGCTGAAATTATTGAAAATGCCCACGGTCGCAGCGCCTACGGGAGCATAAACTGTTCGGGGACGAAAATTCGTAGATATGTAACAAAAACATACTAATAAAGGGAAATTTTCCCAAATAAAACTGAAAACGAGTAGATCTGACCGTACTTAACAATCTTCACGTTTGAAATCTTTTAAAACAATACCTTTCCCCACCCTCGTAATATCACTCTCATGAGTATCACAAAGATGACGGCATGGTCGCACGTGAGTTACTAGACAGTGTCACAAATTCTTCTCAATTTGCATTGAAACCGGAACTTCAAGAAGCCCTTGGCGGAGAACCACTAGATCATCGAAGTCTTTTAGTATGGACATGACGTCGTGTCACGAAGTTGATGGAGCAAGAGATTTGCAATTTGGTGAATTAATAACGAATTTGCAGCAGATGCAGATCCGGATTGAGCGTGTGCCAGGAAGTGCCGGCGTTTAGCATATGACAAGGCAACGAGGAAAATGACTTCTCTCCTATGGATTATTTACTCTTCATTCACATTTAGTGATACGTTTTAATCAGATCCGTTACAATTATTCAGGATCACCAATTCTTATAATGTAAAATGGTTTTAAGTATCATCTCCTATTGACATTATCTTTCTTTTGAGAGCTGATTCGTATAGTATAGTAGGTGTAACATGTTCATGTATGTTGTGGGACGTAAACAGGATGATGGGGCTTAAAGAGCACAGTGTACGGTGATGTACAAAGACAGGAATACAGCTTGCAGCGTTGTATACTTTTGGGAAATTATTTGTTATTCTTGTATCATACGTTAGTTGCAAAAATTCGTAGTGTAAAAATACTTCGACGGTTTTTAATGTGAACATTTTTTACTACAGTTCCTCAGTTCTACTTCCATTTAGGAACCGGTACCTATGTAAGTGATGCTACTTTCTCATGTAGATTGCAAGGGGATGAAAACTAATTTCATATTTGATAAACGAATTTAACATAATTGTTACAAGTAATAAATGAGATAATGGATACAAGATTGAAAAAAATGCAAAGAATAAGGGAATTTCCATCGAAAAGTAATGTAATTTTAATCTTCGAAAGTCTCTGTGAAAACGAAAGTGAAGGTGAGACATAGGTGGTTCATTCCTTCAATTAGTTTTCAATAAAAATCGTTTCGAAGAACCAACGGTTAGGATTGTCGGCAGTGCATTATTCAATGACGACGACTAAATTGTATTCGCAGTAAACAAAACATTGTGTTAATCTAGCCGTGTGCGAGGATGGGCACATAAAACCAACTAGTTGATGCCATTTCCTCCATTCCTGATTTAGCTATGGAGGCTACTATTCGGTCTGGCAACCAGCGCGTCCTATTTCTTTCCTCACGGACCGCCTGTTGGGTGCTTCCACCTCCACCACCACGTTCCCCGCCGCACCCCGTCATCGCTGTCGCCCCGCTCCCCCCGCCTCCAGGCGATTCCGCAGCCCTCGTCCTCCGTCGCTGCCGCCGCCGCCGCCGCCACTGCCACTGCCCTTCCCCGCCGCCTCGCGACAGCCGCGCAGTTTGTCTCCGGCGACGGCTGACGGCGCGGGCGGCACGAGGCGCCGCGGCGCGGGGGGCGGGGCGGCGCGGCAGGCAGCCCGCCGGCGGCAGCGGCGGCGGCGGCGGCGCCGCCCGCCGCCCGAGTATCGTCTTTTAATTTCATTTGCTTCCTCGGCGCCGCGTCGGATTTTTTTTAAAGGGGCGCCCGCCCGGCCGCGCGTTCGCTAATTGGATTTCCCCGGGGTCCTAGCTCGCCCACGCGCCCGCTCACGCAGCCCCATCTCCCCCGCCTCCCCCACCCTGCTACGTTCCACTCCTCACTCCCGCTTCTACACGCCTTCCGCCTCGCCCCAGCCCCTGCTCTCGCCCACCAAATTCCGCGTTCCCGCGCTCCGCTCCCACTTGTGTCCCTCGCGCTCTTTTCCCCATCCCCCTCTCCCACCCCTATACCTCTCGCCCCCTTCCCTGCTTCCACTCCCTTTGCCTATGCTACGTCCCTCCTCTCTTCAACCCGGCTTCTGCCTCCCGTCCGCTGTGGTCTTAGTCCCCGCCCCCCATCTCGTATCACCTGTCGTCTCAGCGCTTCACTTCCCATACACACTTCTCGTCTCCATTGAACTCTTTCCTGCCCCCCCCCTCTCACCCCCTCGGGCCTCTCCCTCTCACCCTCTCATGGCATCACTTCATCTCTTATCACACAACTTTTTTGGCCTCGGGCTGCATCGCCCCGCTCGCGCTGGCCCACCTCCGTCCGCACTCCGCTTCGCCTCGCCCCACCCTTTCCCCGTTCCGGCCGTCCCATTCCCGCTTTGCCAGCCTTCGTCCAGCCTGCGTTGGGACACACCTCCGCCCCTCGCCTCGTCCCGTCACAGTCCATCTCCACCGCCGTATCCTGTCTTGCCCTATCTCCCCAGGGAATGAGTATCTCTGCAAATTCTATGTAGATACCCATTGATATTTCTTCTAATAGAATAAACCAAACGTGAATTTAGAAAATAGCACGTTGGAATGTCAATTTATATAATTGTCACAAAGCGGAAAAGGGTATTAAACTTTCATTTGAGTTTACTCGGAACCTCATTCCAATACTCGCTGAGATTTGTCCGAAATGGAAGAACTAATAGACAAGTTTGTTCAAAAACTTGAATTATTGATTCGTTTGAAAATTAATCGGTTTGAAATAAGAGTATACTGCTTTATATTTACAGATAAGCCTCTTCAAACGGTTATTATATTAGGTTTACATTTTTAAATACCAGCGATAACTTAGTTTTCTTAAAAGTCTTGTTTAGTCGGGGAGCTGAGCCTCATAACTTCTCGACATTCGGTGTAATCTTCAGTTGGCACACCCAGAACAACTAGGCCATCTACTTGGCACTAGAGAAACTCTCAACGAATGAAACCAAACATAACACCCATAAAGACACAGTAGTTGAAATGGTCCAATGGTTTGGCACGCCATTGTGTAATTTTCTCTAAAAACCGAGGTGTAATGTGTGAGGAAACCGTGAACATGAGAAAGCGTGCAAACTCTCATACAAGGTCGCGCCCAGCACGCGGATTCGTACGCGAGCACTTTGCCCAAGCCGTTCTTGATGTCTAGTTATTCGGCTGTCGTAAATATTATAAGCGCCGTGGGCTGACTGCGTGGCCAGTAGATTGATCGATTGATTGATTTTTTCGTGTTTCCGGGCGCGTCAACTACTGTGGTCATTAGTCCCGTTAGTGTAGTGCATGTTTTTTTCGGGAGATGGTGGTGATCTTCCCCCGCTGGATGGCGAGATCTGGCGCTGACCTGCCGTCGGCTAGTGGGGTTTCCCCCTAACCAGGACTCTCCCACTATGGCACCGCCCCAACCGGGACAAGCTCTAAGCTCCCGACCGGTCTCCCGGAATATGTAGTAGTGTAGTGCATGTTAGTGTGTGTGTGTGTGTGTGTGTGTGTGTGTGTGTGTGTGTGTGTGTGTGTGTGTAAGTGTAACGGGAGAGGATAGGACAAGGAAGAGGAAGGACAGATCGCGCGCCGTCCGTGGCCCGTTTGATGAGGTACTGCTCCGGCATTCGCCTGGTGTTGATCGGAGAAACCACGGAAAACTACCGATCAGAGCAGCCGGCCGCTAGAATTCTCCTCCAGACAGCGACTGAATTCGACCTAGCTGAAAAGCTAGTGTCGAAAATCCTGCCGCCGTGGAGAGTGGGAACCTAGGACCTCCCGGTGAGAGGCGCTGCAGTGACATCAGTTGATGCACTGAGCTGCCGCTCCCGGTACGTGGCCAGTAGAGGTGGCGGGGATGGGGAGCGGTTGAGGCGGGGCGGAACAGAGCTGGGCCAGTTGGAGAGGAGGTGGAGGTCGCGAGCGAGGGCGTGCCACTGGGCACCCGTGCGTCGCCCTGGATGCGTGATGAATAAGTAACGTGGGCGCGTGGGGGTGGGGCGCGAGCGGGGGCGGAAGCGTGCGGGGGCGTGGCCGGGCGCGAGCGGGGTCCGAGTCGGAAACGATAGCGCTCGCGATTCCGCCGTATAGATGCGCGCGCTGAAGCCTTTTCCTGAATTTGATTTGCTTTCGTTGGAGAGGCGTGCGTGCGATTCCGTGTATCCATTCTCTGTTGGAAATGCAAATTTACGTTCCGATGAAGTATAATTGTTGCCGTCGGGGGACGTCTTTGCGATTGGTTTTTACTGCGAACGAATGCAACTTTTTTTATGTGTAAATCGAATCAATAGCAAGATTACTTTTTTTTGTGAAGTCAGTAAAGTATACTTTTAAAAACTAAGTCTCTTGTTAAGTTCTGAAACTCGTTAGATTATAAGCTTGAGCAACAGACTATCCACATTCAGAAATAATCTTATCGAACTGTTATGTAATTTGTTTGCTTTTTGACCGTTAAGTGAAAATTCTGGAACAAAGATGTGTGGATCACTTTTCAAAAATGTAATATTCCAAGTATACTTCATGTGAATTTTAGTTATTTAATCGAGCTGTGTATTACTCATCCATCAGAGATACTGGCGTCAAAGAAGTGTTCATCAGTTTTAATTTAAGAGTGACAATTTCAGGCAGCACAGATATGTGTTGTTGCAACATTGATCGTCATTATTTTTTGATGCAAGGTCTGAATGGGAAAAGAGACAAGTTCTGGGTTTCCGTTTTAATTACTGTACTTCCATTTCAATGAAGTGGAACCACGAGATGGTAGACTTTAAAAAGAAAACTCATTATTAAAAAGGAATCTAGGTACTACATAATGTGAATTACGTGCAGTATTTCAAATCAGTCTTATCGCTTTAATAACATTCGGGGTTGGCCAGCGACGTTTGCGACGTCCTCCGTTTGTGGCCGTTCCGGAGGGACGTTTGATCCCAGCAGCGCGCGGTCGAAGGCAGTTTGCGGCCGGTCGTCGGTTGGTCGCAGGCAACGCACGCGCGTGCGACCAGCCGTGCCGTTAGAGGCGGTCGGAAACGTTCCCAAGCAATCATGGGCAGTTTGGGACAGTCGAGGCCCCTCCAGGCTTGTCGGCGGCGGCCGGCAGTGGACATTAGTGGGTTGGTGCGGACGGAAGGGCGAGATCGAAGATGATTAGTAGGTGTTGGGGCGGCATTGGGACGGAGAGGCGTTGTGCACGACGGTTCGCGGCGATGGACGGGCGAGGTGACACTGAAGCCACTGGTGGAGCTGGGGTGAAAATATGAGAGTAAAATTTTGTCGAACTCTACTCTCGAATTCGATCTTTTTGTGTGATTTTTGTTACAAGATTTATGTAAATTTAAAATATTAACAATATTGAGAATATTCAATATAAATAAACATAGGGTAATTCAGTTTCGTTTTCACAAATGTAGTAAATAATCGAAAAACTAATTTCTATTGTACAAAAAAATAATTAGAGCAGTATTCCTTTGTTGATAAACACACTATCTGCGATCATCACGAAGTGAGATTGAAGGCAATGGAACCAAAGGAAGACCGACCATGAGATTCGTCTTGTGCAGATGGAGGTACGCAGTTTCTTTTCTTTAGTGTGATGATGAGAAAGGAGCAGCAATGGGAAATTGGAGTTTGTAAGTTACGCCATAATACAGAGTAGCCTATTGTGTGAAGATAAGCGATGAATTTTTTTCATTTTTAAAAAGACCATATTATTGCGAGTTCACTGATAGTTTTCGAGGAGCGTGAGAGTATGCCACGGTATTTAAAAACTTGGAGGTTTTATAATAAGAGATAGGGGACTGTCTTCGGCAAAGATTCCAGCGCACCGAATGATTAATTATTTAAAGCCTCAATGAATGCTTACGTACAAGTGAATACTAGTGCTACTCGAATACGTAATCTCTCTCACACTCGTATAATGTGTAAATTTTGCCTTTTTTAGACAAATTTAGTGTGTTCAACGAAAATGTGACTTGCGCCATTTTTATAAGAATACTATTCTGGAATCAACAAAAATAAGATAATAATGTGAACAGTTTTGAAGATTTTTTAAAATTCCATTTACTTCAAACAAAATTTACTAGAAAAATGCTCACATATTCGAAAACGTGTACATGACTTTCTTCAAAGATCAAATTTGTTAGAACAAATTTCATCAAGAAAAGTCTGTAACTTCAATATTGTTTTTCTAGGACGACATCGAAAAAATGTTGATATTTTACAATTTTCGAAAATTAAGACAGTTCAACGAAAATGAGACCGGAGCAATTTTTTACGCCAATTTTGCTCTATCGAGGGAAAAATAATCAATTGAAACATCTGGGGCAATTTTGAGAAAATTTTGAAATGTGCCCTCAAAAATAAAAATAAAAAATGCATGTCTAATCCGCAGGGCCTCGAGTTCGGCGAGATCGATCGTGTTGTTTTGAAGAAAATCGGAAGGATTTAGGCGCTAATGTTGATCAAAGACAGACGTGTGTTTTGCCTTAAACTAATTTTCCGGTATCAACGACCAACAAAATGTGGATTCTTACTACAGAACGTGTTAGAAGGGGGTCGATTATTACATTTAGAAACAAGATTTTTCATTTTTTTATATCAGACGCAATACAAGTTTTTCTATCGATAATTCACTACTTTCTGCTGAAGTGATGCATTGCCTTCTCTTTACTACGGAAGAACGTAATACGCAAGAAAGTAACAGAACGAGCAGCAAAAGAGTGTGCAAGTTAGTGATGTTTTTTATCATGACTACATGAGTTTTGAGTTATTGAGGCTTTGAGTTATTTTGATAGGAAAAAGTAAGGTAAAAATATATTTTATTAGTAGTGTATGTTAACGCAATGTGTTCTGAATGATCGTTTAAACATTTCTTTTGCTTCATTATGTTGATGGAGGTAATGTGTAAACAAACACAAATATTTCACAATTTGAATTGGTCGTAAATGTTTTTTTTAAAAACAGATGCAGGTTTTTATTTTATTAATTGTACAATGTATATAGTACAATGTACAATGTGAATAGCTATTGTTTGAGGCATACGTAAGTAAGAACATTAAATAGAATGAAAGATAAAAATTGAAAGAAATATTGCTGATTGTAATGACTTATTGATAATTATTTAATGATTAAAAGATACTAAACGCATGACAGCATCGATTTGCAGAATGCTGTTCCATCTCCTTCGCAAATACAAATTTCATTTAAGTAAATAATATCTCGCGTAGTGAGAGAACGCTAGTTGAGATAAATAGCCCAGAATGAGATAATTAATTACAATATTAGGAAATATTGAGCGATATCTAAAAGTTGTCCACTCTTAGGTTACAATATTTTTTTATTGGTAAAATCTATATAGTGTGGTATTCAGGCGCATAAATTCATATTGCAGTTGAGCTGCTCTCAAAATGTAGGATTTATGTTTCCTATTTCTACAAATTTGTAATCAAATGAATTGTTACGTTAGAAAACTTCTGTCGTAGTTCCTATTTTCTCTGAAGACGGTGGTTCCTAAATGTCACCTTACCCTTACAACCACTTTAACCCGAGATCCACAGCACGTTTTGGGGAGTCCACTTTCGGCATGGCTTTTGTGAAGGCGAGCGTGCCGGAGGAGATTAACGTACCCCGGCGTCGTTACCCAAATCACCGTGCCTCTACCGAAGTCGGCATCTCGAATAAAGACATTAACGTATTGCTCGCTGCGATTGTTGCTGAGCATGCTGCAAGTGGCAGGAGTTGGTTACTGAAAAATGGCACCCCCCGCTTGGCGGTGGGGTCTGGCAGTTCGGCAGGCGTCCTGCCTTTCCGTGGCGGGTGCGGCCGAGTTCTCTCCTCTGCGCCGTCCCCGTCCAGGCGGTCGGCCGCCCGGCCGGTCGGACGGCGGGGGCGGGGCTATATTTCATGCGCCGCCTTGGCCGCCCCCGCCTCACCTCACCCCACCCCGCCCGCGGCGGTTTCCGGAGACTTTACGACTCCGCGAAGCCGGCAGAAATCCGACTTGCCCGCGCCGTCGCCCGCGACACCGCTGCTGGCGCCGGCGCCCGCCCGCCCGCTCTCGTCCTCTGCGTTTGCTAGGAATGTGTCCTCTTTGGGTGGCACTTTTTCCTGCCGAGATCAGGTTCCCTGTTCGTCCCAATGACGTGAATTTTAAATCGTACAATGCACGCTTACGGGCTCCTACGATCTGTGAGATCGCCAGGCTTCTAACTTGTGACCTTCGGATCCAGGCGTCGGTTAGCTGTCAAACCATCCTCGATCACTAAAGCCGGCAAAGTATTTTCTTTTGTTAATGAAAATAAATCCTGAAAACCACGTAGTAATGAACTTTCGATAATAAGACAAACGTGCGTTAATCTAACTATCTCATCGACTATCAAAAAAGCATTCAAGGTTTTTTTCAGTAAGGTCAATAGTGTTTGCTCATGCGTCTTATGTTCTTAACTACAGCGCCATAAGCCGATAGAAATAAGGCAACATTTTCTCTTGGTCCTCCTATCAAAAGTTGTGCCGATAAAGTTCAGTAATTAAGTTTATGGGGTGAAACTTACACTCCACTTCCTTCGTCGTAGTTTACACAATGTGTAGCAAATAAAGCAGTAACTTTCATTACTTTTCATGAAAGGGTGTCAGCACACATTTATGTGCATGTTTTTCTAGGTTTTGATGAAGTATGGAGAACGTGTCATAAGATCCAAGTTTTTAAAGAAAATATTATTGCTTAAGAAAAATACTGGTGCCTATGATAAAAACAAAATCGAAATACATGTATAAACTGAAATATTTTGAATCCTAATTTTGGTGGAATATATAAATTTCGATATTGGTCTCTTGGCTTTGTTAGTTTCTCAACAAAATCCAAGTCTTGCTTTGTTCATAAAATTTTCCTTTCTATATTTTCGATCCATTGAATGGGACGTCGGCTCTCATTTGTGAAATTGAAAATTATACGTCGGAACAGAAGTGAAAAAGCAGGTAGAAGTGCGTATGCTCCTCTTAAGTAACTCGTGTTAATAGCTTGTTATTTGAGAACTTAAGTTTAGTTTTCTAATTATTTGACGGGCGAAGTACTGAATGGTAAAGACACTATTTAAAATAATTAGGGGCTTCTTAATGAGTTTCTATAGGTTTCACTTAAAGCAAATGCATTCATCTTCAGAAAATAATTTAACGTTTAAAATTGAGCCTCCCTGATAAATATAGAAATAAATTCAAGAAGCGTGTATTTTTTACTCTAATATTTACCTGGTAAATGTTTTCTTCACATTTTTGGAAATTCCACATTTCGTGTTCTTGCAAAATACGAGTAGTTTCTCAGACTGTTTTCCCTGTTCTAACAGCGGTGCCATTTGCCGTAACTATCCAGCTCCCTTTCGGCAGGCGTCGATTGCCCTCCTTGGAGGAGACCACCCAGCCTCCCTAATAAGACAGCCGATCCCCTGGGCCCGGCCCGACGCGGCGCGGTGGCGGCAGCGGCGGCGTCACAGGTGGATAACAGTGACCGGCGGAGCATTAGCGGAAAGGGGCCGCTTTGAGGAGCAGCGTCTCGGCCGTGCGTCCGTGGGTCGGGGCCTGCGCCAGGGCCAGCCTCCCCATTACCCGAGCCCACTTCCGTCGCGCTCCGCTTCGCCCCGCCCCCCGTCCCCCCGCCTCCGCCGCCTCCGCCGCCGCCGCCGCCGCCGCCGCCTCCGCCGCCGCCGCCGCCTGCGGTTTTCCCTCCGCGACGACCCCGCGCGGCGCGGCGCAGCGTCTCCTCTCGCTTTGAGAATTATTTTATGGAGCGACAGCCCGCGGTCGGGCCCCGCCCCCTTCCGCTAGCCCCCGACCTGCCTCCCCTACCCGCGCACGGCCGCTCGCTCGCTTGGCGCTCACCTGGACCCTCTGCCTGCCGCTCGTCTTTCTGGCTGCCGCTTCTATCAGCCCTTGCCAGATGCTGCAGCTCGTATCTCCGAAACTTGGCTTTTCTTCTTATCTTTCTCATTATGTCTTAAGATGAGCGTTTAGTACTTCGCATGGCGCGAATGTTTCAAACTTCCGAGTTACGTACTTTGATTAGTGGCGTGCGTAAAATGTTTCTAGAGTGTCATAAAATAGGTTACTTACTGATTCCGTTTCAGAAATTACAATTTTCGTCAATCAATACATATTTCCAACTTCTTTGTTTTCTCGGTTATAATTTTCTCATCGAAATCTCTTGACAATTTCTTCCTTTACATCTATACATGTTTGTTACCGCCTGTTTGTTTGGCTTCGTGCATTATCTCTGTGTTCGCAATCGCATATCTACCCCACAGGCGGTTATCACCACTGCGCTTCCGCTCGCCCAATTATACACCCCTGCGTCTGTCTCCCTGCTGGTCACTTCCGAGGATAGTAAACCTATTCCTAGATAAGCACCATTCTCTGGTCACCATCTCATTCTTAGCTGCAGATATCCACCTTCCGTTTCCCGCAAGCCTACCCCAGCTGGTCGTTTCCACAATCCAGAAACCATTAGCGGATCCCCCGCCGACATCATCAACCACCCCTTCTGCACGTCCGCACCTGACATTCACCCACATGACCATTTCCCGTGTTGTATTAAATGCCACTTTCCATAGTTAACTCCTGTCAACGCGTTCAAGAAGAGGAAAAACTAGATTTTACATGGAATTTCTTGTTATCTTAAAAAAATGTTTTATGCATCATTTGTTTCCATTATTCAGATTTTCGTATTCTCAATATTGTCTCGTGTTCAATACACCTAAATTGTGAAATTAGATTTAAAACATCATTAATATGAAATAAATAAAAAATAACTTTTTAGTGTTACATATTAAACTACGTAGCTTTCGTTCTCAATCTTTTCGGGTAAAATGTTTTTATATGTCAGGCTCTGGCGACATCTTGTGACGGGTTCGAGAAACACAAACGAGGTCTCTTGAGTCACTTCTAATGATATCTGAACTTGAAAATATGTAAAAGTATTTTAAAATAAAGAATGGCAAGGAATGTACCAAACATTTATGGGAGAGGTCTTGAAAAGTTCACTAATTTTTTGAAAGTCTTTGTACCCTTCTTGTATTTGTCGCGTGGCTTCAACTACGGAGAAACGACCATAGATCTAAAATTTCAACGTGGATGTCGTCGCGTGTTTGGACAATAAGGTAACGACGGTGTCGATGACAATGACTTGATGACAAAATAAATTACTGTAAAAGTAGAATTTTGTCCGAATGATATTTCAGTCTACATGACATATGGGGGGTGGGGAAGGGGGATGTTGCCACTTACTCTGAAGGCTGACGGTTGTGTGGTCGTTCCAGCGTCGGATCACAACAGCAGCAGAAATAGGAAGAAGCAAATCGCAATGAGAGCACACAACAGTAGAAGGCACAGAACCGAAGACGACACAGAACCGCAGACGCGACGCATAACCAAACAAGTAATGTCTCCAAATGTCGCTCTTGGTCAATTTCAATTTTCAGTTGCTTCGCGCTGTAAGATTTCATTTTTTCTTAAGAAGCATCTACAACTCAGTAGTGAAATCATCATAACTTGGAGCATCTGATTGGATAACGGAAACCCCTCGCCTCTGTCAGCCTTTTGCTGTCTAGTAGACAGAAATAAAATTTGGACAACAGGCCAGAGAAAGCCAGAAAAAAGAAGGGAATTGACCTGCATACTTTGTTCATCACAATATCCAGATAATGACCCTCGTGGGTTTTGAACCTCGACTTCCATAGATAGCCTGCTCGCTGCTGCCCTTCTGATCGTCTCTGAAGACCCGTTAGTATTCACCTGTAAGTCACGGACGCAGTGAAATATAAATATAATATGAAAGTCCCACCAAAGTATTCATTGGAATCATGGGGAGGAGTGAATGTAATCGACATGTCATAATCATAATGGTAAATGTTAGTTGGCAAACGCCAAGTTTTTACGTTTACTTTAACGTGATTTGAACAAGAACACACCATCGTTTAATGTAGGAATGACAAAAGTTTAACATCTTCGTTAGCCAGAAACTATTTGTTAACCAGAAACCATTTGCATGAGCATAAATCTCATATCATCATCATTAATGAAACTCTAAAAAATCACTCATAACTACGGTAAAAGCAAGCGTGGTCAATCTGTCACAATCAATAAGCATCTCCCTTAATGTTTGCATTAAGTTAATTATGAATTCAATCATATTAACGTTAAAAATTCAATTTTTAGAGAGTTTGTGCACCCACGAACGTTAAAGCACCATCGATCTTCTGCCCCTGCGCAGTTGAAGTTTCGCATCAATTTAGTGCATGTGCGCTTGCGCAGAAGATCGGTAATTCTGCCCGCTAAAAACGGCTCCACACATTCGGCATTCACCGAGCAGCGAGCTAGTGCTCGCCCAATCCCGAGCATTAACGTGCTCGGCAAACGTTCGCTCCCTTTGGTGCGTCCAAAAGATCGACACGCGCTGGGTAGGTCGAACCCCGAATGTTCGTCACTCGGCAAATAGCAAACAACGCAGCCACACTACTCAGGGATTCAGCGAGCGGTTGCTCGCAGTTCGCCGAATAACGAATGTTTGGAGCCGCCTTAAGGCGTGCACTAACTCTTCTTTTATGTCCGTATATGTTAACGTTTTCATTAGACCGAGCCCTTGATACCTGTTCGTCTTTGCCGTCTCCTCGCCCCCCCCTTCACACCCTGCCTCCCTCGCCCCCGGCTGCCGCCACCCGCGCCCCTCTGCGGCGCCGTGTTGCGCCGCGCCGTGCCGCTGGCGGCGTCCCGTGGGAGAGCGCGCCGGATGTTGCGGTCGCGGGGTGCAGCCTTCGGTTCACAAGCGCTGCGGGTGCGCGCCCTTCGACGCGGGAGAATGGCCGCCCTCCGCGCACGGTTTCCCCGAAAAGAAGCCTCCGCGGTCGCCGCCGGACGCCTTAATGCCGTCGTTTGGGGAAGGTCGTCTCGAGACGTTGACTTGGGGAATCAGCGCTTTTCTTTTTTGGGAGGGAGGGGAGCAGGGCAGGTGCTTTGCGGGAAGAAGCCTATTTTTACGTAATTATGTAGTACTTATGGAGAGTAAGATTGTATTAATGAACAAATACGATTGTTATACATACTTTGCTTAATTAAAGAAATTTCTGTTTGCAAGAATTATTATTAAAGTTTTTGCTTTCAAATGCTCTGTTTATAATAATTATTATAATAATAGCCAAGATCGCTAAGGCAGTAGTGCAGTAGCGATGTTGGATCGCGGGTTCGAGTCCCACGTCGGGCGTGGGTGTGTTTGTGTATGTCTGTTTGTGTGTGCCGTCCATTCATCCTTCATTATCGTCATCATTCCATCTTCCGTGCCCCCAGCACGAACAACCCTGGGGTATAAAAATCGGATTCAGCCTAATGCTGATCCTTAGTTATTTGCCAGACTTGCAACGTGATAAAATGATACTGAGACCGTGCAAGTGCATGTCCTGCGTGGTTCAAGATAGCCTATTTACGAGCAAAATATTAATAAATAATAATAATTTTTTTTCATGTACAGAATGTGGAGTGCAGAATGTCAAAGATTCGTAACATTATGGAATATGTGGTATATTTTATATGATGTACGAGTAATATAGGATTTTGAAATGGAAGTTAACAATCAGTGTGAAAATGGAAGCAAAATTAACTTTTATAAACGCTGTCAATATGTGAATACAGGAAATGAGATTGCAGGCTCATATGTGGAATTGGACGGAACATCTCTGCAAATGGTACTGAGGCAAGATACTAAAATTACTTTGCTTCCTTGTCGTGATGAGTCTGATAGAACCGCATCAGCCTTTTCTAGAAAGCCGTAAAAAGTAATAACTGAGAGTACTGGACTGGCAAATTGGTGTATTGTTCCTCATAAATCCTTGCATTTATCTCGAAATTGAATTTTATTGATACGTACGCTCTTGTTTCTAACGTTTTCTCCGTCGATTTTTATCTGGCATTCCAATCCCTTTAGATTACCCTGGGAGAAGACCCCCTTTTTGTGGAAATTACGCACCGTGGGCTTCTCTCCTGCTCGTGAAGAACGACACTTTACGTTTGCCGTTTGTAATTGGAAAAGAGTCCGCGGAACGTTTTTTTTTTTTTTTTCTCTCGTCTCCTCTTCCTCCTCCCTCTCATTTGACATCATGTTTGCCTCTTTGCGGTCGAATTTGTTCTCTCCACCCCCGCTGCGGGTGCGGTCGCGCGGCGGCGGGCAGTAGGCGGCCGGAGCCCAGTAATGGTCCCCTTCCGGGAGCACACGGCGCGAGGAACGGATCCGCGAGGGAATCGGTTCGTTATGCGCTGTGAATCCTTATGGACGGGACGGCTCGGAACGGAACGGGACGCTGCCTCCCCCGCGGCCTCCTCGGGTCCAAAGACGCAGCATCCCTTGCCGCCGACCCCGCCCCGCCCTGTCCCGCGCTCGCCCACCGTTCGCGCGCCCTTCTCGGCGTCTGCCTCTCTGCGTCTCTACGGTGTTCCCTCACCCGCGTCTCGCACCCGCTCGGGTCGCTGGCCGCCCTGCGCTCCGCCCTTTTTGTGTCTCGGCGCGGAGGTTGGGGGCGGTGCAGGGGTGGTGGCGGTGAGGCCGGCGGCAGCGGCGTTTGCGAGGTGACGGTAGCAACGGACAGGGTTGGGAATGGAGGTGGTGGTAGAGGCGGATCGTGTGGTCGGGATGGCAAGCAAGAGGCGGGGAGGGAGGATAGAGAGAATGGAAGGGTGAAGGTGGTTGTACGGAGGAGCGAGGGCGGGGGCGGGGTGGAGTGCAGCAGGGCGTCCCGGAGGATGGTGGGGTCGGATGGAGGGCGGTGGCGGGGATGTTGTTAGTGGGGGTTGGTTGACTCTGTTGGCGGCGGAGCACGCGGCAGCAGTGGTGACGGCAGTAGCGGCGTCGGTGGCGAGGAAAAAAGCGTGCGCGCGTTCCACGGCGGCGGAAAAAGGCACGGGATTATTTCACGCGCGCGGACAAACGGCGGGCTTTTCGGGTGGGCGGGGCGGCAGCGACGGCGAGAAAGAGACACAGACAGGCAGGCGGGCGGGCAGGCGGGCGGGCGGGCGGGCGGGCGGGCGGGCGGCGAGTGAGGCCGAAACAGACGGCGGGAGGAGAGCGCACGGAGGAAGGGAGCCACGCTAATTGGAGCAGCGGACTGAGAACGCACAATGGCACCCCGACCAAACAAATTGTTCTGGAAAAAAGTTCGGTACGGATTCCTGGGAGCAACGTACCTCTCTCTGCCAGGGACGTTATTTTACCAATGGGTTTTGTGGTCGTTCTAGGTGGCGGATCTTGTGAGCTGCCGATGTTTTTATAAATTAAGTTTTTATCTTTCGAATATTTTTCGCTCCTTAGGTGACATGGTTTTGACGTGCGAGTATTTGCAAACTAATTATAGACTTGAACTATGCACACGGTCATTGGCGTACCACTTTAAAATGACAAATGTTATTTCGACTAAATTGTGCAAAACTAATTTTTCGGAGAAACTTCATGATTAGATACAATTCATCAGATCAATTCACTGAAGGTATACTATAGTTGTTGATAGAAGATAGCTGCAGTTGCCAGGGTATCGAGCAACTGTTAATTACAAGTAAACGAGTAATATGTTTTTCCCGTAAAATGACAGGAGGAAATTATTAGGAATGTTGCTTCTATGCTCTACCAACGTAAGCAATGGTTAGAAATATTACAACGAAAAAGTAGGGATCTTCCGACTCTGATAGATTGGATACTCAGTGCATTGCTGTTACTATTGATTTGGAGTATTGTTATCAGTGTTGAAGAAAAAAATTGGCTGCAAGTATGTTTGTCGGTTGCGTGCTATTCTTACAGTTTCTTTTAGGCATTAATACACACACTGAATATAAGCTTGTGTTTGGGGCGGTATTGTTTGTATTTAGTCCAAAGTGCTTTCAACTATTGCCCAAATTACATTTCAAATGTTTCACCAGCAAACACTGCCATTAGTTTCGTCGTTTTTCATTTCTCCTTTGAAGAAAAAGTGGCCATTTCATTCCCCGCAGGCCGCGTGCCGCCCTCCGGCCCCTTCGGCGCGCTCCCGCGATCGATCCTCGGCCGGCCACTGCCCGTCGCCTCGCCCCGCCCCGCCTGCCCCCGCACGGGCTGGCGCGCGTAGATATGGCTGGAACATAACCGCTCGGCGCCGCACGGGGGACGCCGCCCCGATACGTGACCGATGGGCGGCGCGCTGCCCCACCGCCCGCACCGACCGACCAGCCGGCCGCCCTCCCACCCGGATGGGCGGCGAGGACGGCCGCGCGAGGATAAGGCCGGCGGCGGCGACGGCGGCGGAGGCGGTGGTGCCGGAGGAGGAAGGGGGCGGAGGGTGAGGGATCCTCGCGAGGGGCGCCGCGGGAAATATCCTGTGAAATTATTGTATTGGAGCTTTAAAGGGAATTCTTTATCGGGGCCGTTTGTCACGACGAGGACGGCGCCGGCGGAAGAGGGTGTGGCGCGGCGGAAGGCCGCGGAGACGGGAGACGGAGGCCTAGGCGGGGAACTACCAGGGAGCGAGTGGAGCAGCGGAAATGGGGCTCGCAATGTGGGTGGAAGTGTTGAGGGCGGCGAGGGAGTTTGTATGTGGGGTGACAATGAAAGGAATGGACAGTCGATGGAGACGATAGTGGGAATGAAAACTAAGGGTTTAGCAAAGATAATTAATAGGTTGTGACTGTGTGCTGGAGTAGTGCTGAGGCAGAGGCGGGCGAAGGGGCTAGATAGATGGGGGCCTACGAGCAATATAGAGTGGGATGTTTTGAACCGGAGAGGTCTTGCAGGATGGGGGTGGGGGTAAGATGAAGTCGGGACAGCAAGGTGCCCGAGTAGCTGTGGTAGCAGGGGTAACGGAAGGAGCGGCGAAGGCGGGCGGGAGCAGCCCGCGAACCAAAGGCGCCGCGAGCATCGAGGGTTCTGCGCGCGGGCGGATGTGGGGGGGGGTTGAGATTTGGCTCAGTTGCAAGGGAACAACAGGGAGGCGAGGGGCGGGGGCGAATGGGGCGAGGATAAGCGCCTGGAAGACGGACGGATGAGGCCGACGGGAGCACGGCGCTGGAATGGGAATGAGCGCGGAAGAAAAGCGGCGACGCGGGAGGGCGGCTGAGGGGTTGTCGGGAGGGCATCCCGACGAGGCGGACTGACGGCCGGGCATCCACGTGGCAGGCGGACGAGGCGCATACACAAGTTCTGCCGGGGCGTTCCATATGGTAGGCAAAATAAAAGGGAGACGATGGCGACTCAATGAAGTGAGGGGGCCGTTGCTGTACTGTATGACAAAAAAATTACTTAGCACGATATTGCTTACAATGAATTCGCCTGTGAGGAAACTAGTTCAGAGGAAAAAAAAACAGATAATTAAAATTCATCCACTGAAGGGTTGTTTCAGCATTCTAGTTTTATATCACGTTTCATATAATGTGGAATGTGGCTTCATTTTTTAATGTTCTAATAATATTAATTGATTCTATATTTCAACACAAGGTGGATGGGCAACTTATTAAATAAATAAAAACTTTTTAAGTTTGTGCATATGAATTTGAGAAATATCTTGGCAAAACTTTTTTTCAACTTAATTATTTACTATTTAGCCATCACATAATGATTAACGAAACGATTTCTTTCACATGGCACCTACATTCATTGCTATTTGAAAAATGGAAGATATTACATGAATAACATCTGTGAAAAATATTACACTTCTGGAAGGTGACTCGTACCGTCTCTTGGTTGCGTTCTCAATTGCGAATTGCGAATTGTTGAAATACGAAAATTGATTGCTAGATGCAAAGCATTCTTCAGCTCGTTATTTACTGAGGATAGATTGCCACTTCCAGAAAACTTTGACAAGGAAATTTTCCATATAACTTTTGCCCTCTGCGTGGACGCAATCTCACGGATGTGTACTCTTGTGAGGAAACAGCATAAAGGAGGTTGAGGGTTTTTTTTTTGAAAGAACGGGAATTGATTGCTAGTTGTAGCCTATTTTCCGTAAGCCATGCGTGTATTGACAGTTTCTGCGAGCATTCGTCAACGAAATTTACGAGCGAAAAAAAAAAAAAAAAGACTTTTGTCGCACTGCGTGGAGGGATACACATTTTCACGAATATTTGCTTACTCTTGTGCAGGGACAGCGTGAAGGTAGTGGTGGGGGATCGTTAAAAGTGCAAAAAATAATTGCTGATGCAACATATTCTTCTATGTCGAGTGTGGATTGCCAGTTTTGCTGTAAGTTTGCAGCGATTTTTTTCCGGCGGACGTTTGTACATCACTTGTGTGTTCGGTGTCAGGAATATTTAAAGAGCTCGAGAGCAAAAGATGGTAACCCTCAAATTTATTGATTTTGTGATAATAAAATTTTAGTACGAATCTATCTGCCGTCCACGCGCTATGATTCTAAAATAGTTCAAATTATGGCGCGTAGTTAACCCCCCCCCCCGGCTGTTGTCATCTTTATGTATCCTTCCAGCAAAAATGTTCACTTGCTTATATCTCGCAAACGTTTCCACGTGGGGTATATGTTTTATATCCGAACGCTTGTGTACTCTTTTGTATACATTTGTGTACGCTTGTGTAAGCATAGGCGGGGTTTCCGATCTTTTAATGGGGGGGATTTGGGGGTAAATATTGTTTATAAATATTTAATTTGACAGTTTTATAAAAAAATAATTTAAATTCTCTTTGTTTAAATAATATTAATTTTAATAAAAATGTACGAAAAGTATTATGAAGTATGCTTGTATTAAACAAATTACTTTTTCATAATCTGTATTGCTCACAATGTGTATTTGATGCATAACTTATAAATATAATATATGATTATAAATATGATAAAATATTGTAGCTGCTTGAATTTGGTTTTAAATTTTGAAATTTGAGTACCCTGTTGCATATGTGTATAATAAATGTGACTCTTTTTTTGGAGAGTCAATTGGAATGTTACGACTCATAATTTTAGGCATGAAACTGTTTAATTTCTAAATAAATAACATTTAAATGCAAAATATAATTGAACGATGATTTATTGATTCGGGATATTCACAGTAACGCTGAAAATTATCCCTCGTGTTTTATAATACTAAACTAAAGTTCACCAATGTATTAATGTATGTTTGTAGCTCAGCTCAATAAAATTATTGTTGGCTTAATTATTATTAAATTTCTTCTCAAAATACAGAAAAAAGTAAATCTTTCATGATATAAATTTGAATATTGGTGAAATGAAATGTCTAAATATATAAATTTTTAAAATTTTTCCCAAAATGGGGGGGGGGGCAGTTGGCCCCTCTTGCCCCTTGTCCCCCTCTGAATCCCGCCTCTGGGTGTAGAGAAGGTGGTTGGGGCGACGTGGCGGCGCGGGCGGGCCGGGTCGGGGGCGAAAGGTCGCCGCGGCGCGGCGGGCGGGCGCGCAGGCTGGCGGGCGGAGCCGGCGCTGTCGGCGCGGAGGGCGTCGAGTCGGGGCGGGGCGGGGCGGAGCGGGGGCAGGAGCGGGGACTGGCGTGCTGTCTGGCCGCTGAGCTGCCGTCGGGTCGCGTGACGCGCCCGCTGCCAATTAGCACTCGATGGGCGGATAAGGCGCCGGCCGTTTAGACGCCGCCTAAAAGGGACGCGGCTCCTCCACTCCAGGCGGCGTCGCTGAGGAAGAGCCAATGCACCCATTGAAGAAACCAGGGCGAGTCATGCTTGCCTTTCATCGGCGCTGCTCCGCCCTGGGTCCACTGTTCACTTCCACGCTGGCGTTTCTGAAGACGGCCAAATAAGGAAGTCGTGAAGGAATGCTGGTTGGAAAGAATGTGGACGTTGGGTTTTGCCAATATGAAAATCAGGACTTTACGGTGTTTAGAGGAGGATCTGGACGTTGTAGTATAGTGCACTTGATAATAGCGAATTTCGAGAAGGTACAACTTTGTAGAAATAGCTTTTCTAGAACCTCTTGTTGACTGATATAAAGATGCTTTCAGGAAGAGACAATTCAAGACTTGTTCGATTTCAGATCGTATTGTGCACCATCGTGAATTAGTTCTAGATTTTCGACGTGTCCTATTTTCCCGCTACTATCATTATACTGTCATATTTCACGGAAGCGGCACTCTCTTCAGCTGAAGTGGTAATATAGTTTTTTTTTTACCGATTTTCTCTTCACTTCAGCGACGTAAAGAGAGAATGGTTATCTTTGAAAAACGTTTCAGAAATTAAGCGGTAAAGCTCTGAGGAACGTACAAAGGAGGCAAATATCTTGGATAAATTATAATATGACAGTGTCCCACTTTCGTAACGGTTTTTCTTACCTATCTCATGGAATGGTTGACATCAGTATGTGGCACATACATCAGTATGTATCTCCTGCAAAAGTTTGGTGCTTCCTTCGCTTTGTTTATTTTCAAACGACGTGCAGGAACAGACGCTACTTTCATTCCCTTGAACCTTGCAAAATGTTTTTCTTCCTTTGTCGCAAAGTTGTGAGGCCTGTTCTGTATGCAAGGCACTTGAGTCATGAGCTTCTTCAGTGCGATGCATGTTTTATACTCTCTAGGGGAATGTTCACTGGCACACGATTGAGGCCTCGTCGACGAGCTGACTCCAACTTTCCTCGTTGATCCTTAGAACATGGGTGTCCGAAAATAGGACCCGCACGGTATTCTTTGTGTCATCAATAATAGTTTCTTCCCACTTCGAAATTGTAAATTTATTATTTTTAAATAGCAAAAGTAGGCCTAATTATTACTTTTGACATATTTTTGTTTAAAGATAATGAAAGGGTGGACCGTTGATATGAAAATTTGTATACTGGCTTCAAAATCACAGTTTGCGGATTCAAATTAGTGTTCGCCAAGTGTCCTGTAAACTGAAATTCTCCGACAATTTCCGCCCTAATGAAATCCCAAACCGCTTAGCCAGAGAACGATCTGACATTGCCTGAGGCCGTGGTGTTATCGGTCACTGGCGGCGAATATACTGGCTAGGGTGGCTCACGGCAACCACTGATTTCCATGCAGTGCCCCTGACCCGGAGGTCCTAGGATTTGAATTCGGCGGTGACAGGATTTTCGACTCTAGCTATAAACACCCAGATCGAATTCGGCCGCGGGAATTCGAAGAATTCTAGCAGGCTACTCTGATCGCTAGTTTTTCGTGTTTCTCCGTTCAACACCCGGCGAATGGCAAAGGAGTACACTAACAAAGGGGTCTCGGACCCCGCGTGACATTTCCTTCCTCGTTCTTGTCCTATTTTGTCCCCTTAATTCCATTTTCATGCACTACTTCTACCACACATGTCGAGAAACCAGTCGGGAGCTTAGAGTTTGTCCCGGCTGGGGCTCTGATGGGAGATGCATTAATGGGAAAAATCCCGCAAGCTGACGTGCGAGCGGGGGAAGAACACCACCTCCCATGATTAAAACATGCACTACACATACGGGAATAATTACTGTAATGTAATGGCTTAATGGCCCTAGCAGTTGATGCGCCTAGAAACACGAAATAATGAAGTAATCAAGCGGTGAATATGAGAATCGAAGTAAGAGTATGCTGCATCGTAAACACGACAGTAGAAGGACGCGGGAACGCGAGTGCTATTGTGAATGGGCATTCGAGTATAGAAATGATGTAAACAAATTCAGTTTTCATTTTCCATGCTTTACAAACATTATATGTTGAATGTTTGTGTCAGCTGGAGAAGGTCTACCAGTATAATTGTGCAATATTGGTAGTTTCTTATTAGTAATTTACGGATGGAGGTGGGCAGTGTATTTTAAAAGTATGAAAGTTGTGCTTCCTTCAAGCATACTGAGATAAAAGAAAAGCTAAATTAAATTAATAATTGAAAATAAACAAATCACTGGTATTATATTCTGAAGTAAATGTGTATGCACAGGTTTGATTGTAAGAATCTTATACATTGTTGGCTGGTAACCTAAAACCTCCTAGATTAATCCTGATAACGAACAGTCCAGTTTCTTGTCGAAATAAAACTGAAGTTGTGTGTATGTTAGGCCATTTAAATGGTATGCTCGCGTGGCAGCTTAAGGAACGCTTTCGAGGCTGATCTGCCCCCAGAATGCAGCCACCCTGATGTGGAGTCGCAGGGCGTTACTGTACATGACGTCGCCCGTGTTATAGATGGGGCTTCGAGTACCGGAGCCTCAGACAGTAAGTGAGGGAGTTACCTGGGCAGTTCAAAACCGATGCGCAGTGCTAGGTTGCAACAAGTGGTAATTGACTGTGTTTTTGGACATCCCTCATTTCAATAAGTTCAGTTCAATTTACTGAACTTAAATTCGCAAAATACAGTTGACCCCGGTTATAGTAAACTCTGATGTAGTGAACCCTCGGTTATAATGAACTTAAGTCACTGGTCCCGTTTCACTTACATTACAATGAAGCATAAGATTCGGTTATATTGAACCTGAACCTCGGCTATAGTGAACGCAGGAAATTCAACGCCCTGGAAATTAATTCCCTGCTAGAAAAGAATATATCGCCTCAGAACCACAAATTCCAACTCTAGGCAGCTTGAAAACAATTTTGTCGGCCAAAGGTCATAATCCAAGAAGTCTCTCCTGAGGTGAAGGTAGCGGACCTGAAATGGGGACCCTACTGATGACCTTATGCCACTCAGTTTCACTGCGGAAGCAAAGGCCGTGCCCTGCGTGGGCTGCTACTGGAAGTGGTAACGCGCGATTGCTAGCTTCAGTTTCAATCTTGATATTACTTGTTATTCCTCGGGATAAAGCGCAAAGTGTTCTACGTAGGTGAGAGGACGCACGTGACTGACACATCCTGACGATTTCCGCCGTGCCGTGCGGAAAAGCGATCAGTTCCAGTAGCAGCTTACTGCATCCCGCTACCGGAAGCATCTCGTCTATTTACAGGCAATTAAAAGGCATTCGGGGAGTGAGATGGGTGTTCCAACAGTGCAAGAGACATCGAAGGGTTTCGAGACTGCATTACAATACTTGGATACAGAGGACAATCCAGAATCAAGAATGGAGAGAGCACGGACTCTGGAGAAAGACATAGAGAAATTACTAACGAAAAAGTAGGAAGCAAACAATTGAAAGGAATTGATTTTTTAAGGACAAATAGAGATATTTAAATTTTCAGTTCGTGCTGTTCATGTATTTTGCTGTATCTCTATATTAATTAAATAAATCGTCATGGAGAAGCTATTTAATTTTGACATCATCGGATATAGTGAGTCAAAAATGTTAGTTCCCAGAAGTTCACTATAACCGAAGTCGACTGTATTTATCGCATGTCTGTATACTGCAGCATTCTTTGCCCGTGGCTGTGCCTGTGTTAAGTGCAGAAGAGTGTGCGCTCCGCAACCTCGCAACCCTCCGCCCCCTGCTTCTTTTTATCTGCGGACTGAGCTGTCGCAGCACTCTGGGCAGAAGATTACGCGACGGCAAGATAGGGACGATGTCGACTGCAAAGGCTCCAGAGTCGCCGAGAAGCCTACCGAGGTGTGAAGAACAATAGGGCAACTCTTTTATTGAAGAACATTTCCTGGTTCATGCAAAGTTCATATAGATCTTGAACATACATTATCACTTTTGCAAGAAATCTTTCACTCCTTACATTACTTTTTTTACGGTTTTCGGTGATGACCTTCATCTGAAGCGAGAATGAAGAAACAATTAAGACTCACACTGTTATGAATTTCATGCCATTTTGTGCGCATTACCTAGCAGATTCTTCCTGAAAGCCTCATTGGAACAAAAGAAATCTCGCAAGCGTCTCACATGTGCTGAAGTGGCGACTTGTGTGTTTTTCTTGCGCTCAAAAGTGCGTGTTAAGATGTCAAAAAAGTTACTGTCTCTGCTTGGGGGATGAGGGGGGCATCTAATCGAGAAGCTGCGAGTCTTTTTCGCAGATTACCATCACCGGAGTGAGATTGCATTGTCATTTTCCTCTCTTGTTTTTCCTCAACGCGGGCCCGCCACGGAGTAATGAAATAGTTTTTTTCTTCTCTCTTCTCCAAACAAAGCCCGTCGGGCCAGGCCCAAGGGACCAGGTAATGACAATTTCATACCTCCCCTCCCCTTCCCCCTGGGCGCGACTCGTTTGTCTCGGAAAGGTAAACACCTCATTCGCGAAACGTTTCGTACGGAGAGGCCCTATCCTGGCCACGTCAGTGTCCACATGTGCAGTTTTTGGAATGTGGGATATGCTGGGTGGGTCGGAGATGATGATGTGAACCATAGAAGCGGTGTTCTTTGTACCTGGACTGTTGCTGTTCAACTCCGTGGTTGTGTTTTACCTGAAATGGCTTTGTGATAATTTTTCCGTTTCTTGTTATCTCTAGGAAGCGTTAAACTGCAGTGCTTGTTTCCACCGTTTCACAAATATCCGTTGGAGCTCGCGTCATTGTTCTAAGAAGATCACTTACTCTGTTTGAGAACAAATGAAAATATGATTCTAGTAGTTGAGAGTAAACGTTGGTTAAGTGTAATAAATTTCAAATACCACAAAAACTTAATTTTCATCATATCTACTAAAGTGAAAAAAACCCGTAGGGCTATAAGTACTTAGAACACAAAGATTTATTCATTTGTGTTGTTTGCTTTAATAATACTAAAGAATGAAATAATAAAAATTGCTCTAATTTTTGCTTTCTTAAATAAGAGACAATAACATGCATTAACAACCAACAATAACAGTTATGAAATTGCGATTTTCATTAACAGAATGAAGTATCTTTGATGTGAGACTTCCGAGAGTGGATAGTGAATTCTAATCGGTGAAGTAGATGGCACAACTTTATTCACAACACTCTTCACGAATGAAACTCTGATTCAGAAAACCTGTCTGCATTTGAAGTACAGTGGAACTTCAATTAATCTGACATATCGATTAAAAAATGAACTGGAGGGATTAATCCTTTAATTTTAAAGTATCGATTAAAGGAACAGAAATAACCCCATGTGACTGTTGCAACCTTCCAAAAGTTTAGATAAACAAAAATAATTTTCGTGAATGGTTTTTCAATCACCTCCAACAAAATTTAAAGATGAGAAAAGGATCCATAAAAGAGCTGTCTTTGGGATTGATAATGACTAACACACAGCTCAGAATCTACTCTGAAAACAAAGAATGGTCATTTTTCTCTACTATATAGCACTTAATGTGACTTCCTTGCAACCAATGGAACAAGGCATGATTTTCTGTTTTGACTTCCACGAGGTCTTGAATTCAAAGGAAGTTAGAACTGAAGTAAGGAAAATCATTTTGAACCGAAAAAATTAAGACTGATTAGTTCATATTTGAAGACAGTGTATCGTTAAAACATTGTGTACACGCATAATTCGTTACAGTACATCTATTAACCGTTGTTTCTCTTTATTTGTGCGCTCCCCACCATGATGCAATAATTGAGATTCTACTATATTGAGTTTGTATCCTAAGATTAATACTACATGTATTTCGAGAACTTAGTTTTTCAGTAGGCTCAATTACAGATGAAGCTCAAATCTTGTTTGTACTGGGGAGAAATGTTCAGATTTGGTAGTTTGGCAATAATCTTCGTATACTTTGGTGTCATTGTTTATCCTCTGTAATGACTTTCGAAATAATGGACAATTTCCATTTTCAGAATCAGCTCTCGCTGTGATATGGAATCGAATTGAAACGAAGAAATCTTAGACCGTCTCTTGTACTCGATTTACCGTCGCACTAAAGCAGGACTAACCCACTGTGCTCGATCACGTTGAATCACAAATGCCCAACTGTCACATCTGTCTTCGGGTTGGTTTATTTTGTGGAGATGTGTGTGAAAATGTGAACTACGCAAACTCAACATCGTGTAAACGAAACAAAAATTTACTCGCATAAAGAGGTGTAAGCGCACTTTGCGAAACGTGAAAATGTCAGAGCCAATTCTGCTATATTCCGTATTAAATATTAAAGGTAACCTCAAACCACCACATAGACCTGAAACGCGTCAATTTATTCCCAATCGCCTACTACTTCAAGTCTTACCGTTTCGAACCTCAAGTTGCGCTCTCCCCTAACTCTCTGCCATCTGTCTATTTTCTTCGCCTACCTCCCACCGCCATAATGCTCAAAATGAAAATGTGATTACTGTGAATTCTCGACTGCGAACGAACTCCTCCCGCAGAGCGTCCGTCGGGTAGAGTCGCAGTACGCGCTGCGCGGGCGGTGCGACGGCGCGACGGCACGACGCACGCGGAGCGAGCGGTGGTGCTCCAGTGAACCGGATCTCGTCCGCGTGGCCTCGCCTTATGTAAATAGCGGCGGCGGCGGCGGCGGCTGGACAGGGCGGACGGGCGCGCCGCCGCCGCCGCCACGCGTCCGCTTTGACGTCGCCGCGCCGCGCCGCGGAAGGACCTCGTGGGCAGGTGATGGGCTTCAAAGCGCGCGCGTCCCGGCTCGGTCGCTTTCACCTGCGCCAGCGATCTGGAGGTGGTTTGATACCCGCAGGTTCCCACCGGCTTCATGCTAAGCGTGTTTGATTTTGATGCACGTGTGGGGAAAATTTGTTTGCATTTTTTTGTTGTCTGTTTTTTGTTATTCAAGAGTTGTTGTATCTGAGTTTGATTTCTAGTTATCATAATCACTCCCAGTTCTACTAATCATCATATTCATCATCGAAAGTGTCTTACATCGGGGATGAATGTGCTGGGTTTAATACGCACTCACATCTGTTTAAGGGTTTGAGAAGTTTTCTACCTGTGTGAGGACGGTTTCTTTCTCCCGGCCATTCATCTCTCGGGTTTAAAATCTTTATGATGTCTGCCTCTAAAATAATGTTATAACTACAATCCGTAGACTCGGATGATAAATTTATCACGTCGTCTGCACTGACCACATTTGATTCGTGGGATCCTGTTTCACTAATGCCATTTGTATTATTAGGGCTATTGTTTGGCAGGACGTCAAAACATAAGAAAGTGGGTGATATTTTTCATCTTCTTTCGTATTATTTTTGCGTATTGTATTTCGTTAAATATTTGTATAACCAGTCAGTTGGATATATTCTGAACGTCTTTTTCTAGATAAATTTTTATAATGATGGAATCTTTGCAAAGAAAACGGTGCATTTACTATTCGTAGTCTCTATTTGAGTGATCTTAAAATTGGCAACATTTCACAAAAGTTCTTTTGTAAAGTAACATAAATTACGAATAAATTCTTGTGATAATATACACATCATTATATACATAATTGCTTGTGATGTATATGATTCGTCAAATCAGTTTGACGAGGCATGCTTTTTCTTCCATTTTGTCATTTACATAAAGAGTATAAAGAATAATGCGTTGTACGTTTTGAATGTAATGTTTTTTTTTCACAATTATTTCACTTGTTTTTATATAAATTTCATATAAAGTGAATTTCAACTGTTGCTACGTAAATGTGAATTTGATATATAACAGATGGGATTAGGTTGTTGATGAAACGTATAAAATTTCATTCGTTTTATAGTTGGTGAAAAAAAGAAATTTTATGACAACCTTTTGATAAAATCTTCAAATATTGCACATAAATTAGTGATGCATTTCTTCATTTATTTAAAAAAATAATAATAACAGCTCGTAACAGTGTGAGAGAGGCGATACTACTTTGTCCAGAAACAAGAGGCGGCCTCGGGATTCTATTGTCAGAGGGGCACTGGACTTTCGCTCTCGCAACGCTGGCTGCAACTCTCGGTAACACGTTTCCGACCACTCTACTTCCCAAGATCTTCTAGCCGGACAGCGTTGACTGCAACATCTCGGTAACACGTCTCCGACCACCCTACTTCCCGGGATCTCCTTGTCGGACAGCACCGGCTGCAACCTCTCGGTAACACGTCTCCGACCACCCTACTTCCCGGGATCTCCTTGTCGGACAGCACCGGCTGCAACCTCTCGGTATCACGTCTCCGACCACCCTACTTCCTAAGATCTCCTAGTCGGACAGCGTTGGCTGCAACCTCTCGGTAACACGTCTCCGACCACCCTACTTCCCGGGATCCCCTTGTCGGACAGCACCGGCTGCAACCTCTCGGTATCACGTCTCCGACCACCCTACTTCCCAAGATCTCCTAGCCGGACAGCGTTGGCTGCAACCTCTCGGTAACACGTCTCCGACCACCCTACTTCCCGGGATCTCCTTGTCGGACAGCACCCGCTGCAACCTCTCGGTATCACGTCTCCGACCACCCTACTTCCCAAGATCTCCTAGCCGGACAATGTTTACAGCAACCTCTCGGTAACACGTCTCCGATCACCTCACTTCCCGGGATCTCCTTGTCGGACAGCACCGGCTGCAACCTCTCGGTATCACGTCTCCGACCACCCTACTTCCCGGGACCTCCTGCCGGACAGCGCTGGCTGCCCAGCGCGCGCCCTGACCTCGACAACGTATGTAAATTGCAGTAGCGGGAACGGGCGCGGGGTGGATCTTTACGCTGATTATCGAAGCCACAAAAAGCGTGGAAAGCGGTCGCCCCAACGCCGCAGGCTCGGCCGGTGTCGGCGGAAACGCTGCGGGCGGGCTTCGAGAGAACCACGACGAAGACGAGATCCCGCGTTGGCCTTCTTGCTGCATTGCGATGCACCTGGTCGATGCCCTGGGGCTGGCGGCGGGGCCGTGACAGAAACTCGACGGGGGGCTCATCATACGGTAATTTATATTGATGTGGCCGGTGAATGAATGCATGGGCGTACTCGATGTGTGAAATCGTGGGGTTGTCGACTATGTAGTAACGCATGCCACATGATTAAAATATGGGGTTCTTATCGAAAGTAGTCCATCGGTAGGATAAGAAATAATAGTCTATACATGAAAGAGGCGTGCTTCTAAGTCGATTTGTTAAAAAGTATTAATATTCCATAAGAAAAGCACCATATATCTAAGGAGATGATTTGTTTCAACGCAATTTCCTTATTTTTATTAATTAAGCAAAAGTATTTTTAATAACTGTGCGCGTGGGATACTTAAATATGTTGCAGAGAATTTCTAATTATTGAGTTATAAGATGTTGGGTTGTTTTTATTTGTGTTTGAATCACACACACTCTCTGAAATATTTATTTAGAATTAAGATTTTGTGCTGAATTTTTTTGCTCACAACTGTGCCTGTTTGCAACTGTTGACGTCTACTTGAGCATATGTGTTTTTGTTTCAGGTAAGTTGACACCAGAGATGAAAATAGAGATTAGCTGGTATTTGTGAGTAAAAATGAACATTTATTTACCAATTAACTAGAGTATTCTTTTCTGTTTTTCAATTAATCAAATGTAGTTAAGTGTTGAGGTGAAACATTTGAATTTATTCGTTACGAGAAAATACATATTTTAAAAGTTCCATGTATTTTAAATGTTAAAGAATAATGCATTTTTTGTAGCTATCACGGATGCAAGGATTTGTAGAAAATTGAAAATAATAATTTTCGAATTTCCGAATTGTTTCTGAAAGAGCGGAAAAGAAGAGTAATACTGTATTATATTATTTTTGTGTGTTTAAGTCATTCGTGTTCGAAAGTTAAATTAAGGTACATGTCCACTAGAGAGTAACTAGCGCGAGCTAGTCTCGACAGAAGCTCGCAATACCCTGTCCACCTGCGAGAGATTCGCAGAAATACCTGCCTCTCGAGAGTGTACTTGCCGAGCTCTCTCGCGATTACCTTTCGCATGCGCGTCCATTGGAGAGCATTAGGCTCGGCTATGCGAGAGTTAAGATGGAGGCGAAGAAGACAGCGACGGTGACTTTCGTTACTTAATGCGTTTTTTTGCAAAAGAAGAAGAGTATATATGTGATCATATATATTGATGGTCGACTACAGATGAGTGCTTGCTCGACACTTGTTAAAGTATTTGCAATAGAGAATGCACACATTTTAGACAATTTGTAAGCAACGCACATTGATTAATATAACCTCAAAACTTCAAGATCATGCGCAATAGTTTCTATTAGTAGGCTACTTTTTTAAAGTTTTACTCGAATATCAAATATAAATAATCACACAACAGGGGCCTCAGAGTAATATGTTGCTTATCTGGTTTCGGAAATTGTGAATTTTCTTTATACTTTTTCGTATAGGTACGTATAAATGGAGTAATATACATAATATAGAGAAAGTTGTGAAATGCTGCGGAAAATTAATTTCGAGATTTCAAAGGAAATTCATTTTTATAGCCTCTGAAACCGAAAAAGTGTTGTTTTTGTTGTTTTAGTAAAACGTCCGTTTATCTGCCTGTCCGGTCGTCTATAAAGAAAACTAGCGCCTAAACTATTCCTACGATTTTTCCCCAAATGAATATTCCCCGGTCGATCTGGCCTGACTCGAAGCATTGCGAAAAACATTCTTTAAATTTTGGAGATACTGTACGTGAAGCCCCTCCAACATTTTGAACATTTTCTTCAAAGATAGCCCCAACTTTTTCTTTTAAATTTCCTGCAAGATTAGAGAAAAATACGCACTAGAGTGAGTGTGGCATTCTGTAACATCTCAAGTTTACTTTTGCAATGGTACATTCCATTTCCAGTGCAATTTTCTGCTCGATAGCAGCCATGTGGAGGCAACAAACGCCAAACAGTCGCGGGCGCTCGCAGTCACTTCCAACACGTTCCGAATGCTGAGAGCAAGTCGGTGCGAGTCGTCGCACAGGCGTGTCCACTAGCTTAGCTCAGATGGCGACCGATCTCCGCGAGCATCACGCCACTCTTCGTTGTAAAATTGTGCTACTCTCAGAACTGTGTCCATTGGCGAGAAACGCTCTCGACACAAACTCGTGAGAGCGTAGCTCTCAAATGGACACGCACCTTTAGTTTTGGTTTCCACGTCATCAGTCAGTACAGAAAACGTATTGTTCGTTATTTTCTGAAATCATGCAAGTATCCAAATCTAAATTTTCAAGAGGAAAAGACTGTTATCAAAATTGAGCTTGTTTTCTTATTTTCAAAACTAAAATTGAGTGGTGGTACTTGGAAGGAAGGTGAGACTATTTCTTAAACCGTGAAAAGAATAAAACACACAGTGAATACTCGAACTTTTTTGCGTTTCCTCAATTGTGGTAGGCGGGACCGTGAAAGAGTTGTGAAGTTTTAAAACTTGAACAGAAAGTAATTTACTGTGAAAGGATTTATCGACGTTATTTTGGTTTCTTTCTATCAAAGTTTGCAAGTTGCCTTTCATTGAAATATACTCGTGATTTGACATTTGATTTGGCATTTCTTACATATTTAATTTCACTCCTTAGTTGCGGAAAATGTAATCTAATTTTCTTCTTTTTAGAATTACCTTAAAAATGTGTAATACAATTCAAATAGTACTTATAAAAATTTCAGTTAATATTTTCTTCTATAAAAAAAATTCGTAAAATACTTCGTAAAAATGTATTGTATTCTTTCGATTTATTGAATTTCTTGAGCTTGAAATTAGTGATCATGAGGTTTACATTGGAACTGGCAACCAGTTTTAACATTTACTCCGACAGATTACTATTTTAATTTACAGAATGAAAATCGTTTTTTTTTAAGAAAATCAACAAAAATTATTACACGAATCACTTTGCTTCACGACTTTGCGACTTTTAGCTTAATCATTAGTGGCATCTCGGGTGCAGAATAGAATTGTGCTGCCACCACAAAACGAAATCTCGAAATTACTGTTGTCTTTTGCTGATTTGTAAGAGCACGGACATGCCTAGCCGTCAGAGGTATCGGTTGAAAAAAGAATAAAGTAAATCCATGATAAAGATTGTTTCGTCAAAATCAAGTCTAAACTTAACAAGCCCCCATCTCCCATACTTCATTAGAAGCTACCAAGTTGCTAAATCATGAGTGTGTTGCATTCCACGGCACTGTGATGTGTAAATCCAACGGGACACTTCTCTGCGAGCGCAGGTGCGGATTGCATACTCACGCGTGCAGACATGCACCGTCTCGTAAGAGACTCGGGGCAAATTCTGCGCGCGCAAGTCACCGCCGCTTACCTCCGCGCGCGCCCTCCCAGTTCGCAAACAACACTGAGAAGAAACTGCGGAACGAGGCAATTAATAAAGGGAGATGGGATGGCAAGCGTCGTTGATCCTGTTTTTCCGGATGCAGATCGGCTAAATCTTCTGTTTCCTACAGTGGCGAATTCTCCGATACACCGCGTATATCGCCGGTATACCAAGTAATACGAAGTGTATTATAAATATTTCGTAAGTTTGGTAATCCTCCAAAAAGTTATTGAGATTTTACAAACTTTAAACAGATGTGAAAAAATAACTGTTTTCCTACCGTCAGTCTTCCCCATCTGTAAGCGCTATGGAGTGCGGTAGAGTGAGGAGTTTCAACCAGTTCATGCTGTCTCGAGAATTCGCTAGCGCAGGGGAAGGCACCGCATACCAGATGTGATAACCTAGGGCTCCACCTGTTTCAAGGGCGGAGAGGGGAGGATGCGCTTCTGGACTGTCGGTTGGCACCGCAAAATATTGCGGTGAACAGACCTTCTCTGGACGTTCGTAAGTTACGCTTCTCTCATGTTTTTGTGAAAGTGGAGTGTGATAATGACCCAGAAATTAGTGGTTCGTGTAATTGTCTTGTGGAAAAAATTATTAAGGACGGAATTTCATAGTATTGGGATTTCACAAAATCTCAAAATAAGACTCGGTATAGGTAGCTTCCATAAAGTGCGGTATACTTAAAATAATGTTCAGGATTCGCTACTGGTTTCCTAACAGTTGTAGGGCTTGCTGGCCTCCCCGCCAGCGTATTGCGTTATGAGAGGGGATTAGAATTTCCAAGGCTCCCCTATACCACGGCGCCCCATTCCGATTGGGAGATGATTTGACGATGATGATGGGAAGGGAAGTGAATGGATGGGTAGCTGCCCGTGGCCCGTTGTAAAACGTGCATGGAGCTCCGGCATTCGCCTGGATGTGACGAAGGAAATCACGGACCCCACTGATGAGAGAGGTCATTGAACACACGCAGAGCATCAAGCAAATTTCTTGCACCGCGCTGGTACTGTTGAGCCTTAAGGTGTTGCCTTCAGTATGTACGATCGGCTATTTAAATTGTACGCATTGTTAGCCCAATTTATCGACAGAGACCCGTCCTCACTAACCCTACGATCTCGAATTTCAATTCATATCCGTTTTGTTAAAGGAGTTTTTCTACAATCAAGAATATTTTTTGGGTAAATAGTCCGACAATTTTTTTTACACATATCCGCTTGCTTTATTGGAAAAATATTTCACCCACGGATTTGTCTGTAGTCGCTTTATATTGCAATTTGGAAGTCTGATATTCTTTTACGCTTATCATTTTCAGGAATGCACGCAGGGAGTACTCACTTTCATAAATTTGAGAACAAGAAACATGATAATTATGGGATTTGTAACGGCGATATCATCTCATCTTACACGAGTCAACTTGTTTATTTTTAAATCAGTAGAGTGTTCTTCGAAATGCTTACTTTTCTAGCTATCCGGGCATCTACATTATTTCGCATCACATTGGAGAGAAAACAAAGAATAACGGAAACGTTAGGAGGGGACGGACGTTCATTCTCGGAGTGCTCACACCTGTCTACACCCGCGGCAGGCGCGCATTCTTCCCACAACTGGATACGAATCGGCTCATTACTCGAGTCCAATAACCGGACCGCAGAGTCATCAGCCTGAGAGCAGAATTGGAGCTCACGTTTTGCATCGCTATCCACGCGTCGACTGTCGGCCTCTTGGCGCTGAACGCCCCGCCCTGCCCCGCCCCGCAGCTCCCCGCCCCGCGCCGCTCCTGCCCCTCGCGGCCTGGGGCGCTCGGCTCGGCTTCCACCCGTCACGCGAAGCGGCGCAATGTGACGCGATGCGGTGCGATTCGGGGTGACGCGCCGGCTGATGGAATGTCCGGCCGCCCCCGCCCGTGCCCCCGCCGCCGCTTCCCGTTGCTAGTCGCACGCTGCTCGTCGTTTCCCGCACCCCATCCATCCTCTGGTCCCTTTTCTACCCATTATCTGCTCATTTTCAGGCCCATGCTTTGCCCCATGCACTGGCTCGTGCTCTGCCCCATGCTCTGCTTCATGCTGTGCCCCATGCCGTGCCCCATGCCGTGTCCCATGCCGTGTCCCATGTCGTGTCCCATGCAGTGCCCCGTGCTGTACCGCATGCTTTGCCGCATGCTCTGCCCCATGCTCTGCCCCATGCTCTGGCCTAATTACTATTTTCTGGCCCGTCCTTTGGCCCATTTGACGTGCATGAACACAATTTAGAGGTTACCCCTCTTCGAGGCTGAAGTCTTTCCCTGATTCTCTCAGCCTTTACAATTTACAATTCCTTTACAATTCTCTCTCTTTTACGAGTTTGAAATTTTCTAACATTTGGCCCATATAAAAAATGAACTCATTTTAATGATACGATAGTGCTAGATTGCAGACGCTGAAATGTGAACAAGCCGGAATGAATTGATTTGCTTCCGTGTTACAAATCAGATTTACTAATGCAGTTTCCATCTTTCTTATCAGCATTCTCTCTTCAGATACTATTCTTCTTCCGCTTCATCATACTCGGCACTCCGTACTCTCCTGCCACGCGGTGCCCGCTTTTTTTATCATTCAGCTCCCGGACCTCAACTTAGATGCATCTTCTTCTTCCTCAACCTCCTCGTTCCATCATCCACCCTATTGCCCTCTCTGTTCCATAGCGCGCGCAGTCGATCGCGCGCAGCTGGGCAGCGCGGCTGGCGTCGACGCCCAGAGGCGCCGCTGCGGATTAACCGGCGCGTCCCCGCGACGCAGCGCGACGTCAACAGCTCCGCCCCTCCCCCTCCCCTTCCCCCTCTCCACCCGCCCTGCGCCGGTCGCTCGCGTCACCGACACTTTTCGATGCCGACTGATATGCAGCCCGTGGGGTGAGTGTGGGATCGCGCGTGGCGTCCATGAGCGCCAACGAAGATGACAATTCCCACGCCAAATTGCGACAAGTTAATGCGCGCGTTTCTAGATAATTTTATGAGATTAGCCAAAATGCATATCGCTGTAACAAATGCAACAATATTTTGTGTGTTCCCGGAATGTATAACGTATTCTTTAAATATAAATGAACACCATCAGTCTTTTTTTTTTATAAAAAATATGAAAAATTTGGAGACTTTTTTGACGCAAGGGGAAATGAGCGGCGAGCAAGTTTGCGGAACCGAACGCTGCGTAACAGAATGCTGACTCGAACCCCCGCGTAAGACATGCGTAAAGCGCAATTGTACATATAGGCCCCCTAAATTAACGGTAAATATTTAAGATGTCCATAGGTGACGAAGTATTCGCCGTAGGAAGGGTTGCATTGGTTACGATAATGCGTCGATAGGGGGAATGAAAAAATAATATCGTCGGTTGTGAGACCTAATAGTCCGTGAACTATACATTGTTCTATACTATATATTGTTCATGTGAACTCTTCCTGTCAATTCTTGTCTTGTCATGTCAACTCTTACTAAAGCCTGCTGTAGGAAAATGTTGAGTGCAGATTGAGGAAAGTTTTGGTTACGTTATTAACTATAATTCACGTGAAAAGAACTAAAACATCCTAGAAATTCGGAGTTGGTGTATTGTCGATAGTTGGACATTATGCATGTTGAATTTTAAAAGAATATAAATTCTCAAAGTTCAAATTTGGGTTACATATTCAAGAAGGCCAAGTCGTTACAAAAATCACCATGTAATAGTGTTGTGCATAGCTTCTCACATCACAATACATCACAATGCATCACAACTTGATAATCATCCCATCTGCAGTCATTCATCTTGTCATCAGTCACCCTTCATGACCTCCCTTACCCCGTCATCTTTCCAGTAAAATGTAAAGAGTAATGACACAACACCATCTGTCCAAAGAAAAGCGTAAAGGCGCAAGCCGCTTTCTGCACATATGGTCTGGGGCAGAGCATGACACTCATATCATCGTTTAAAAAGTGTTAGTTTCAATTTTGTTAGGTTAGTTTGTACACAGTAAACGTGGGAATTATGTGATAGCAAAATTATCGCGAGTAATAACACAGCACTTCGAGTGATATTTAGCGTGATTATTTCAAGAATTAAAACCTAAAATGAATTGAATGGATAACGAAAATCACAGGAATTTCGAAAAAGAGAAATATTATTCAAAATGGATGCTGGAATACCTGAAAATTTCATTCAGCTCATAGTTATCACTGCCTCCTGGAATAACTTCCGATCAAGTTAAATATGAATAACGGTTTAATGGAGAAAATAATTTCAAATACGTTTCGATTTTATGATAATAAAACTTTCAAAAAACAATTACAACATAGGTACTTACAAGCAAATTTATTAAAAACGCAATAATTAGAGATGTAGGAAGTTGAGTTTTTCATGTCTTGGTGTTCTGTGGAAGTATTTGAAGTGGAAGACGTACAAACTGAATTATCAGCGGGATTCGTCAATTTCGAATGGATTGAATACACATGTGTACTCATTAAATTATTATTCCGAATAATTGTGTTTGTAACGTTTCACCTAGTTTCGATTGCATATTCCTTGTATTCATCATCTAATCTTCGCATATTAGTTGAATGAAATATTTGTTATTTCTTCGTTTGTAGTTTGTGCTGTCCATTTGTATTTTCATTCTTCTCAAAATCCTTCAAATTGCTTCCACATACTTTCTCGGTTTTGTTTTGCTGGTTTTCGGCATTGAAACTTTAATAATAGATTCTACTTCAAAGTTTCAAACATTACCAAAACGACATATTTAATATTATATATATGCTTTCAAGCTGTTATGGACCTAAAATAATTGTTATCTTTATCTTAAAAAGGTAAACAAAGTGATATGCGGAGTGTGAAAGGTAAATAAAGTGATAATCATATGGCGATAGATATCTGCGATTGGTTTAATTTGAATAAGTTCTTGCTTAGCATTGGTTACGTACAACACGGACAGATATGAGTGAAATAGTAAATAAAAAAAGAAAAAATGTTAAAATAGTATCGGGGACACGGGAATATATATTTATATATTATAATATATATATATATATATATATATATATATATATATATATATATATACACATACATATATATACATACAAACATACACACACACACATTCTAATATAGTCTAATATTGCTACTGGCATCTCTTAAACATTTTTGTTGCTATTTGTGAACAGAATTACACATCCATATGTGTCACTTTGTTCACAGTTGGGCTGAGTTGTGCGTGAAAAAACTAAATAAAATATTGAAAATTACGGGAAAAGCAGTTTCGCAGAATCAGCGCAGCATTTGTACGTAAAATGAACAACGCGTGTATAAATGTGTCGCATCGCGCGTACTATTTAGGAAAGCGACAAACGTGTTGTGTGCGGTGTTCATTTTTCAGGTACTTTTTTCCGCTTCCGAATGTAGCTATTTCTAGTGTAATTTCTTGCAATGCATTGCATTTTATTTTTACAGTGTGCGTGTCTAGAAAAAAATACCAAAAATAGGGATACTTTAATTTCATGAAGTAATCCTAAAATATTGTCGGAACTAAAAATGTATTCATGCGAATAACCTGTTATTTTAATCTGGTAATATATGCGAGACGAAACCTATAAAATGACCCTTTCCAAAACATTAATTGTTTGTAGTTCTGAATATTATTTCATTAAAAATTGCTGGAAATTATTATCCTCTTACACTAATTTACATAATTCTCTCTCTGATCTTGCCACGTATTACTAAAACAGGACTTTGCAGACATTCTCGTCTTTACTCGAAATCATACGTTCGGGGAATACATTTAGAACTAATAGATGGTTGTTAATGAACAAGTATTGATACTATCTCGTCACTGAATCTCATTATAGGGAAGTTCCCTAATTGGAATTTATTTCAAACGTAATTTAAATGCTGATAGACACAGCATTCGTTGTGCGCAGTAATGGAAGCATTCAGTTTTAAGCAAAATAATAAAGAAGAACAAACATAATGAGAGGCTTGTCTAACTTAACTTTTGTAATTATAGTTATTCTAATAATTGCAACGGAATAAGTTTGTTAATAACAGCAATACATAGTCTCATTTGACGACCACTCTGCATATCTAGGAAACAGACGTGTCCCTGGACGTTGTGGTACTCTACCTCGTGAATTTCTGTTTTATGAAATATATGTCTTCTACATTACGTATTTCGAATACGCGCAATAATTGAATCAAAACTAAAATGGTAGCGGAGATCTGACAAGGGTGTATTGTTTCGTTAAATGCCCAGAAACTCTGAAAAAGTAAAAAACAATAAAACAGTTTAGATTTTTGACGAGAAATGCTAATATTTGAATACATCAATCCGCAATATCTCCTACTGTGCATATCGTCTGAATTCTCATACTCATTGCTTCATTGCTTATGACATAGCTGACGTCATGCAAGAGCACAGATCCAAGGGAGAGGTCTGCAACTATTAAATATTTGTTCTACACGTATTGCTTTATGGATCAGCAACCTTTTTGATATTCTGGATATGAAAGGAACTATTTTACTGCACATACTCTCCATTATTTTGTTGCAGAATTAATGTACACGTTTTTTCTATATTTCGTTTATTGGTGTTATAGGAATGAATTTTATTTGTTCTTGAGCAGTGCACGTGCTACTTTATGGAAAACAATTGTATAAGTTTTGTGCAGCATGTTTGCTGCCGGAGGCCCCTAGTAAAGTAATTAACTTCTAAATAAAAAGTTTAGAGTTTTTTTAATTATGCTTCCAGTGCAATTTCTTAATTGCGAGTAGTACAGTGTATGTTATTTGATCAAGATATTTCATCACAATTTCTTGAATGCCTCTTTAATCCACACTTTTCAAATTGCCTTATTTCACAGCTACCTTTCGCATGTATAAGAAGCGAAATAAGCCTTTCTCATCGCAATTAGCGTCAGCTATCCTGTTGTTTTCAGTCATCAGATAGTTTTTCCGTCAATGGATTTTTTTTACAAATTCTAGAAAGTGTGATTTTTAAGGTAAATGCATTCCGTTAGTTGCATGCACATGCGAGCTTACCAGTGAGCAGAGGCATTTCAAAAATTTATATTTATCCGTATAGAACAGAAAACAAAAAACTGAAGTTGAAACGACATTGTCAAATAGGGTCAAATTAGTTGTTGTGTGTTAATGGTTAATCATTGGTGTCAGGCTGCTCATTAAGCAATAATATCATTTTCCTCCTACTAGAAAACAAAAGATTTGTGATAAGCTGTGAATGATTGCCTCCGGGTGGTACGTAACAAAGCCCATCTCTTCGCGTGGTGAACGCAGTGTATCATCTCACCGCGGTCGGTGTCCGCGAGCGAGCACCCTCTGCCAGATATCTTCCCACGAGGTGACGCCGGCACGTACGCGCGACACAGAGGGGACATGGGCGCCGGAGGAGGTGCACCTGACACGCGCCGGACGCGAGATCAGGTTCGGGAAGAGGAGGCCAGGGGCGAGCGGGTGGGTGGGTGGGTGGGTGAGAGCGGTCGCTGGGCCGCGGGCGCGGTGGCGGTGGCGTTGGCGGCGGTAGAGGCGGCGGCAGCCGTGGCCGGGAAATTCAGCCAATTTGCAAGTCAATACGACGCCCCTGGGGGCGCGAGCGCCGATAAAGGACCGGCCTGGTTTTTTTTTTTCGACGAGCGCTTTTTTAGCTTTTAAACGCCGCTGCGGTAAGATGGATTGAGATTTGGAAGTCTTTCCACCGCCGCGCCGCCTCTTCCTTCGGCCCAGGCTCCGCCTCTCTCCTCGGGCGCCGCCCCCCTGCCTCCGTCCCCGCCCCGCCCCCGCCCAGCCACCGCTCGCTCGCCGCCGCCTGCGGGGGCCCCCCGAGGGCGAGTAATATCCCCGGCTGATTCATTACGTTTCAAGTTTTGCATATTTCGCCCTCAAAGAAGAAGTTAGCGTGGTTTCGGGACGCGCCGCGGTCGGAGGCAGTGGCGGCGGCGAGCGGACCGCCCCGTAGCCCAGAGCGAAGGGAAGCGGCGTGGAGGTGGTGGTGGGGATGAAACGTGTGGTGTGGGTGATGTTAGGGAGCCATCAGGCTCGGTAGGCGTTGAGTGGTCCGCGTGAGTGATGTCTGTGTGTTGATAGAGAAAAAGATACTTAAAGTTTTCACCTTGGTCGGTAATAGACTTCGAATTCTAGGATGGTTTCTGGCTTATTTGTTATCCCGAGAAATGAAAAAAACTGTATTTAAAGAGAACCAACTAACTGTCAGTGTCGGAATAAGGAAACTGAGTTGAGTTCAATTCGTTTTGATAGAAGGTTGAATACGTCCTCCGAGAAGATTGTCTGCAAGACAGAATTCTTGACGATTCAGAAAACTCCATCGGATTAAACTGATGTCATTTTCGTACTAACTCGATAATAACGCTATTGTGCGTCAGATTGATTTTAGAAATGGTTAACGAGAATGTGGCTAAATAGGAGCAGTACAAACACATCCAATGATAACATGGATCTTTTGATAATCTTTCGAATTTATTTTTGAAACATAAAAGAATCCGTGATACAATACTTCACAATAAAGAAAACTATTGCCAAAGTTTATATTCTTTCAGAAAAAAAAATCATCAGCAAATTCAAACAAATTGACGTTAAATTTTCTTACCGCTATGTGTTCGGTCCAGTTGTTCCAACGCGTGGCGACGCTGGTAGCCAAACTGTCGGCCGCCAACGGTGCGCGATCGTCCGCGGCGGCGACGGTGGCAGAGGTGGGATGTCGGGAGTGTCATCCGAAGGCGGCAAGTGCGCCGGCGGAAGGAACAGCGGAGGGCGGCAGGCGGCGGAGGCGGACGACTCGCCAGGCGGCCCGGCCGCGCCGAAATCTTTAAATAAATTCATCGACTTTTATGAAGTTGGGAAGTCGGCTGCGGCCGCTAAGAAGTTGATCCAGGTGGGCCGCACCGCTGCTTTTATATTCACTGCTCCGCTCCTGCCTGTGCCGCCCCCTCGACGGTCATCGCCGCCAGCTCCCCGCTGCCGCTCTACTGCTGGTCCTTTGCCTACGTCGGCGCTGCCACCGCCGCCCCCGCCGCCCCCGCCGCCTCCTCCGCCTCCGGGCCTTTTAATTAACCACCGCCTTAAATTAATGCGCGCCGTGGCCGCCTGGAGCTGCGTACGAGCTGTTCCCATTGCCTCGGCCGTCCCTGGCACCGCCCGACCCCCTTGTTCCCCGTCCACGCCTCTGCCTCCGCACCCGTTGCCCAACCCCTTTCCCTGCCTCCAACTCCACTCCCTTCCCCTCCTAGACACTCTGGCCTTCCCCCGCCCCGCCCCTTGCACCCGTGTCCCCGCACCTGACGCCCCGCCATTGCGTCGCACCAGCTGCTCCCGTTTCCTACGGTCCACCGCTTTCCGACGCCCCCCCTTCCGCCCCTTCTCCCGCCCCCATCGTAAACGCCCTCTGCCAAATCGGACGCCCGCTGCCGGCTTAACTTGGCGGATAGTTCCGGGAATTAGATCTCGGCGACAATTTTTATTAATTTTTACCCGGGCGCGCGTAACGAACGGCTGCGCCGGGATTAGAGTGCTTTGCTCAACTCCTCCGGTTGAGACTTGACGAGTTGCCTTCCATAAATTGAGGCCGCTTTAGCGAGGACTCTTGAGGCTGCTGAAAGGATTTACAGGACTCACAGGAATCGGCAAAACAATATTGTTTCAAGTAAATTCTTCTACACTTTTAATTCAATGCTATACATAATAAAATATGCAATGATAATGAAAAGGGAATGGCCGTGAGCGATCTAATATTCATTCTCCTTCATTGTGATGATGCAAGTATTCATTGGTAATTCCTACGGATTAGTATTTTGTACACATGGAGACGAAAGTGTTAAACTTTGAACAAACATTGTAATTCTAATGAACTAGTTCAGACCCAGAAATGATGGTTCCATTGTAAGTTTGATTAACAAAAGTGAACTTGAAATTTACGTAATATTCTGTTCATATTAAAATCGACCTAGTGTTTGATGGACGAATGAAATTTATCATTTTAGCTGTTAAAGAAAAAAATCAGAATGTTGAGAGTTAATCCTAAATTTAATTTCTTCCAAGGATGTTCTAATAATTAATAATCGAAGTGTCGTCTATTCGAAAAACATAAACTTAACTGTCTACTTTGGATTGCGAACTCTTAAGAATTGGGCATGACTCTTGGCTCGACATTAATTACTTCTCTGGCCATTGCCTAAAATTGACCGGAGGATCTCACGGAAACAGCCAATCAGAGCTGGGCTTTGACGTCTTCTCATTAAGATAGTTTCCCATAAAAATCCGCCCTCTTTAGAACTACACAGATAACATAGGGAACTCTTGAACTTCAAACATTTTGCTGTACACTCCGAAGTGTGGAATCTAACCACATACACTACCAGGGTCGCCTAACTGATCCCGCGAAATGTGTGTTTATGGCCGACAGAAACATACTTGGGGAAAATAAAATGACATTATTTTCTTTCCAGAGAGAAGATGGTATTCTGACAAATAATATCTTCGGGTCTTAAAACTTATTAAATAATGTGTGATTTAGTCAGAATTAAGTTATAATTTGAAATGATTATATTTACTATCGCATGCGTGTCGGCAATGTTTGAGTGGTCTGCTTGACAGCCGGTCATAGAAATGACATTATTTTTATGGAACAAAAACGTATCTTGAAAGAAATGTGTCTGTTTCCATAAGCGGCCTGTGGTAGTCATTCACGCAGGTGTACCACTTTTCAGCACTAAACGGCGCCCAGTCAGCTGGTCGTTTCGCGGGCCTGCGTGGCCGCCGGCGACGGTGGCGGTGGCGGCGGCGGCGGCGGCGGCGTCGCTTGAGCGCGTGGCGCGAGAGGGGGCGTGGCGTGCAGGGAGGAGTGGGAGTGGGAGGGAGGGGGCGGGGCGGCTGCGGCGGCGGCGCTGGCGGGCGATCCGCTTAGTCGCGCGGCTGCGTCCCAATGGCGGGGCTGGGCGGCGCGCCACGCAGTGCGGAGCGGAGCGGCACCGGCCTGTTAATCTGTGCGAACGATAGGATCGCTCCGCCGCCCCCTCGCTCCCCGCCCCCTTCCGCGCCGCTCCTTCTCTCCACTCCATGCGGGGCCCGCGCGCGCCGGAGACCGCTCAAGGCGGTCGGTGCAGCGAGAGGCGACGCGGTGGGCACTAGAGGTGCAGCCTGAGCCTCTTGTGTCGTCAGTTTTTTTTACTTGAAATGATCTTGACTGTCCGGGTGGTGCCGCGTCGCGTCGCCTGTCGACGCATGGTCGAAACCGCGGCACTAAAGCCTTCGAAAAGGCGTCACCCGGACAGTCAAGATCATTTGCGTGATTCCGGTCCGGAAGCCTACGACTTCAGTTTTCTCACTTTTTTAACCGTTGGTCTGTAACTTGTTGCTTCTTTCTTACTTGGGATTCGTCTTTTTTATCTTCACCTACTATTATTTTTCATGCTTTTTCTTTTTCTTACGTTTGGCAGTTATTCCTTTTTATAGGGCCTTCGGTAATCGATCTCTTCCTTTCCAATGTTGATGAAAATAAATCAATAAATACATACATTTGAAATTCCACAATTCATCGTCAGACGGAGCTCTCCAATCAACATTCCCGATTGTTCGTATTCATCTTCCTTGTGTATCGGTGTCATGTTAATATTAAGTTATGCGGAAGCTGAAGACTGTATAGTTTACGTGGACTGATTTTTTTAGGCAAAATACATCTTGCTCGTCAACATTAAACTCGTTATCCAATTTTTTTACTGACTCGATAAACTCTCTCACATTACTTTTGTGAATTTCCAAGACAATTTTACTTCAACAGTACACAACAGAGATTTTGAGTTGTGTAAAACACGATTTTGCCTTCACATTCTAAATTAATTTTCTCTACTTGAAGGTTTTATTTTATTTTATTACATATTTTCTGATAATAGGAAAAAATTAAAATTATACACATTTCTATTCACTTTGTTTTTCTACAACAAAATGTCAAGATCTTATTTCCTAACCATAACACATCAATTTTCACATGGTTTAATGCTCTTTATTTTATGTTTGTATATCAACTCAGTAAAACTGACTAAATCCCGCTAGTAGCTTGCACAGCTTCTTGCAGTTTGCAAAACCTCCTCGCTACAAAAACAATCTAACAGCTAGTTATCGGCTAAGTGTCAGAGTGACGTGTGAGGTGGGGAAACGCGTCAAGCACTGTAAAATTTGTTTCGTTCGAGCTTTTAAAGCCTGAAGGTAGACTCAAAGATCATTGGTCATCGGCTCTGTTATTTGTGCCTATATACATTACATGTGTATCGAAACAGATTGTGTTGCATCTTTAATCAGCGTATATCTCTCAAATATTGTTTTTTATTCTGAGGAAAGATGAATTGAAGATGCAAAGCACTGAATTAAGAATGCGCCCGTCCGTTGTAACTATTCTTCCCAGTGTGCGGCACGAGGCTCGTAGCATGTGAGTGCGAATTCTCCGAACGAATCAAGGCGGCATTGTGTCGGCAAGCGAGTATGTTGGGTGAGCGTGTGCAGCGTGTGTTGAGGGAATAGATAGGAGAGGGTGCGCAGTGTGGCGGCGAGTACTGCATCCATGTGGTTGTGAAAGTGTGTATGAATAGTGGCTGTAAGCGTTGGTACGAGTACACAGTGTGTGTGTGTGTGTGTGTGTGTGTGTGTGTGTGTGTGTGTATGTGCTTGTGAGCGTTTATAGGTTTAAACGTGAAAGTAGCGGGCAACGATTTGTAAATGTGTACGCGGACGGCAAACGTGTGTATGTATGTACGTGACGGACAAGCTTGCGTTTGTGTGTGTGTGCACATGTGAGCCGGGTGAGCGTGTATCAATCGGGGTGTGGAGGCCGGGAAGGTTTGGTTGGCTGGCGCTGCTAAGTTGAGCGCGGCGGTTTAACTGCGCGATTGTGACCTCATCTCGGCGTCATCAGCGGCGGTGGCTGTAAACCTCCCTTTACTGCGCGCTGTGGCGGCGGCGGCGGCGGTCCGTGACCTGGTGCGCCGGGCTGCGCTTCGCGTGCAGCGCTGCGAGGGCGGCGAAGGGCG